>JAGXCT010037197.1:0-90126 GCA_022495035.1 Philopotamus ludificatus | reverse complement strand
TGTTTTATTGAATTAACATTGAATTACCACGACGCACTGCTTGCAAAAGCGATCGTTTCATAGACAAATAGAAGATGAAACGTCCAAGATTGACGCTCAGAATGCAATATTCTTACACAAGAAACGATCGTCGCAATATCAAATATAACACAAAATGGTATCACATTTCGCGAGTTCGATCGAGTTGGTAAAATATAGAGCTGGCGCCATTAAATTCCGCGAGTTGGATTGGTTCGAACACATTGCTTATATGTGTTTGTCCATTATAATTATTAAAAAAATTCGGCATTACATATTAAGTGTCCTACTATCTTTCTCCTTACTTGTCCATTTTTTGATATGATTATATCCTATGATGAAAGGTTTGCTATTGCGCAACAAGATAATGCTCGCTTGCAACTCGTCACTTCTGTATAGTAACATGCCGACCTCGCCTAGAGAAGATAAGAACGAATACCATGACAAATCCTACTAGCCTGGACACAGTGGGGAGTGTAAAATCCGATAACACGTCCAATGTTATCAATGGCAAAAAAACGCATAACATGACAGTTGGGCCACTGCAGTTCGAGATTCTGGCAAGGTCCATACTCTCAGCGAGTGAGTGTCTCATGGCGGAAAAATGATGATTATAATGATACGACGTATACGTTAATTATATTTTTGGCATTGCTAAATCGAATAGAGTAAATTTCGCTTAGTTAGGACACATCGTGCCGAAATGTTTCGTCCTAATTAAGCGTTTTAGCATAATTATCAAATTACAGTCATCCCTTCTATAGCGCTGAGATAGAGACTATGCTATAAAAACCCGCCCTATAGAAGAATAGGCACCCATACAAAATTTGAAGTTAGGTTTTTAATTGTATTTTGTGAAATAAACGAAGTCAATGCATCAAACATACTTTAAATAAGATTCATGAGTTTTACAAAAAAAAACAATGCCGTTTTAGAAGGGAGTACTATAAGAGGGACTGCCACACACGTTATAGAAACCCTTTTATAAAAGGGAGCGCTATAAGAGAGTCAACTGTATATTAACAGTAACTCAAAAAATACACAAGAATAATGTACTTATTATAACATCATCATTTGTAGTCTGTCATGTGTTTTTTTCGTAGATTTACAACTTTACAAATGCAGATTCACAAAATAAAGCTGTAATCCATTGATACATTTGTTTTACAGTTTAGTTGAATCAAAGATTAAATCATATGACTTTTTATGCCGATAGGTACCCCAAGTTTTTGATTTTTCTCGAATAACCCCGAATGTTGGCGCGTCGTTTTTTCTCGCTCACGTCCGGTGCGATGTGCCAAGTGCGAGTGAAACGTACAACACGTGCTCAGTCGACGGCGAGACATTGCACGTCATTAGTTATTAGTTAAAAAATCCAAAATATCGACCAAATTATGAAGCATATCATGAATAAACTATTTTTATTTATATTTATGAAATGCTTGCGGTCCCTGAGAACCCCTTCGGACGACGCGGTTGTTTTCGAGCCGCCGTGACGGATGGATGATTTAAAAATTCTCTAAAAATATGGAACTATCGTACATAATATTAAAAAAATATAATACATAAAAATAAGGAATATGGAAAATCGGACCAAGAATTTTATGTCGCCGATTGTAAATTTTATTCCACACTTAATTAATCAATGGCGTATCTCTGTATATATTTTTTTTATAGAAATAATCATATCTGCTTAATAAATTTTATCATATTGTAAAAGTGTATCAAAGACGACCTGGTTTGAACTGCTACTTAAGAGTATTGAAGATTTCATGGATACATTTTATTTTATTGACAAGCATAATATTAAATCCAGCAGCTGATGAAGAAGAAAGACATCAGACGTTGTACGCTGCTTGATTTTATCGAGGTTTAATCGCCACCAAGGCTAAGTGCTAACAGTACGAATATATCAATGTAGAAAAAGATAGATGTATCTTCAGGACAATCCACATAACGTGTGTAGAAAACGTTGATAGAGTCAGATCCTTGATTAATCATTGAATAATTATCGCAAGATCTATATGGTACAAAGTGCATTTGAATAACAGGAGTAGGAAAGTCGGTCAAAATAGAAAACGAGTATTTCTAGTCAGATTTTTTTTAAAAAAACGTTTATATTATAGAAGCCCGTCGTAGTTAGCCCACTGAATTTTAATCTGATTATTTTCGTAATATGATCCATGTTTTATTTAATCAGCAGTGAATGCGATTGATTTCATATTTAATTGATACGAAATATATTCTCGGAAAATTATGACAATACGTTAGATGCGATTCGACTTCTCTATCGGTAATTAAATGATTCATAAAATTATCATAAAACACAAGGATGCACACAATTCAATAGAACTTTGCATAAATTGCAATTAATATTGTGATAATAAATACATAATGATACAATGTAAACATATATGTTTTTATTTTTAATATAAGTCATTAACTAAGTTTCATCATATCGATTTATAATACGAATGAACGGTTATTGTACATTTTTCTTAAATATCGCAATGCCATGTGAATGTGTTTTTTTTTTGGTAGAAAATGTTCTAACGTGCAATCTAAGCGTTTAAT
This sequence comes from Philopotamus ludificatus, assembly GCA_022495035.1. Taxonomy (NCBI): domain Eukaryota; kingdom Metazoa; phylum Arthropoda; class Insecta; order Trichoptera; family Philopotamidae; genus Philopotamus; species Philopotamus ludificatus. The sequence continues at coordinate 87,534 of JAGXCT010037197.1, read as the reverse complement.
AGGTCACCGAGTCAATTACTCGTTATTTTGTGAACAAAATCTTTGGCCTTGCTGTCCGAAATCTTAAATGAGTTTAAGTTTTTTCAACGCAATCGTTACATAATTAAAATACTAAGAGATGAACGTGAAATTATAGCCGATATCTTCGACCGGCTACGGCCATCGACTATGAAATTCGTTATAAATAAAGCATTTTTATTTTTAACACTCGATGGCACAATTTTTGAAGGAATTTGACAAATTCATGCCTGACCACACATGTGGTTACTCATACAAATGGCTTCGCAGGTGGTTCGATTATTATTCGTATATTTTTAAATCACATATACGGTTTGTTCAAAAATAACGCGGTTAAATAATTTATACATCGATATTAAATGTGCAAGTGATTTTTTTCAATTTTTAGAGCACCTCTGAAATGCAATTTACGGTATGGCGTTCAATTATTTCAGCGATTCCGTGTTTACATTTTCAATATATGCTAAAGATCGGCGTATAATATTTTTTTCATCCTCCAAGAATATGTAGAATATGTAGCAGGTTGTATGCGGCGAATACAGAGGCAGATGTATCAAAAAAATCATTCAACAAGTAAAAACCAATACACGCGAAACCGTTTCAATATCCGACAATAAAATAATTGACCTAATATGCTTATTAACACGTTCGTGCCGGCCACCGGTGGCCGGCACGGATTTTTCCCACAGCACCGTGGTGGCCACCGGTGGCCGGCAAATACCGCTTATATAAAATATTACCAGGGGGCTGTATAATATGTAAATATTACCTAACATAACCTAACTTAACCTAACCTAACCTAACCAAACCTAACCTAACCTAACTTAACCTAACCTAACCTGACCTAACCTAACCTAACCCAACCCAACCTAACTTAATACGCAAAAAGCAACAACCTATTATTATAGTGTTTTTGTAAAAATTCTTACTTATTTAGATTTCAGATGAAATTCATTGGGAAATTTGTAAGAAAAAAATTAATTAATATACCAATCTATTTTGTAAAAATTATATATAAAATAAAATTTCAATAGCCACGTTTGTAGCGTGTTATAAAAATTTAAATGCAAAAAAACCCAAAGTCACAAAAAAAATATTTTATTACACAAAATTGTTCAAAATCATTTTTTGTGAACTATGTATAACATTGAAGCATGGTAAGAAGCATAATTGTGGATTATAGCTGCTTTTACCACAATGCAATAAAGGGTTACTCATAAAATTGATGATGTATTTAATAACAATAAATTACCTTTTAGAGAAGCATTGATGTAACATGGCGAATATTTGTAAAGAATAACCAGTCAAAATGGATGGCTGGTGATAAAATACATACTGAACTGAATGCACTACAAGCGACACGACAATGGTGAGAGAAGATTATAAATATCGAATAGGGATCCATGCTCAAAATGTCAAAATCAATCCATTGAAATTTGGATCCGTATCATACATATGTATTCTAAATGTGTGCAGATATATCAAAAAAAGAGTTAACATAATTGGAATATTGATATAATGAAGTTTTCATCAGTTCTTTATATAAAATATCCCACAGCGCCGTGCCGGTCACCGGTGGCCGGCACCCTTAAATGCATCCTAAAATTCATTTACAAGCCTTTCAAGCTAATTATTTATATAATTTATAATTACGTACACAGTATCCGACAGAAATTTGTTTTTAGCCTGATAAGAACTTTTAATGAATTCTCTCCGGCACGGAACGTGTCAAGATATGTCAATGAAAAGATGTATCAAGAAATTTCCACAATTTTTTTGATGAAACTTTGTATGTTTCAATAAAAACACGAATTTAATCAAATGATAATGCGAAAATGATTCATTGCATTATTAAAAATCGCTCAACTATATGCAGCCAGATAAAAAATAATTATGCCAATTAAATAAATACACACATTCAAATATAAATGTAATCTAAATTTACAAAACAGAGGAATTGTTATCCCAGTTTACACATCTGTAACGGAAATGTCGACCTTAACGCATTGTTCACTATTCTATGAAAATTATGCATCAATTTCAGCGTCAATCTGCTTTAATTATGTCATTGATATATCAAATTAGATCATTTTAATATAAACTCGATTTAATCACAACGAAATCCTATAGTATTAACTAGATATATCGTTGTTATTAAACAATATGTCATAAAAATCAAATTATATATTTACGTTTAATGAGTTATATTGTTGTATCCGTTTTAAATTTGTCAGATTAACGATGTTTATGATGTAAAATATATTAAATCTGCAGGGGTCCATACCTAGATAGAGGCAGAGACTTTCGGGTTTCCGCGAGCTTTGAAATTCTGCGACCCAGTAAACCGATGGCCCGCGGCACAACTCGACCCAGTACCGGCCCCTCGGCTACTGGCCGACACGTGCAGCTAGCTAGCAAACGACACCCACACGGATGACAGCACTATGAATTTCCCAATCGACAACCAATGATCCGCGAACCATATTTTATAATAAACCAATCTAGATGGAACGCTCTCGATTGTGAAAACATAATCATTTACTCGAGTAACGTATTTTTATCACAGTAATCTTAGACGGTTAACAACACTGATCCAGTTATCTTGATTTTATCAGCTTTTTTATTGACTTAACCAATTAAATAATCTTTATCGGTTTTTATAACATTATCCCACCTTTTTATCAACTTTGAAGTAATAAAGGTATTAAGTAAAAAAAGGTACGTTTCTTCTCGAGTTTCTTCTCGAGTTACCTCACTGAGAGGAAACAATATGTGACATACGACTCCCAAACGTCGTATGCTTACAATACACCTTCCGGTATTCCACAGGGGTCAAATTTAGGACCTCTATTATTTGTCTTATTTATAAATGATATTCATCGGGTCCTTCAATGTAAGTTTTCACTTTTGCAGACGATTTAAAAATATTTCGATCTATTACTTCAGTGGAAGATGCCCTTTCGTTGCAGCTGGACATCGATTCCTTGCACGATTGGTCAATGTCGAATCGTCTTCAAATTGGACAAGTATTGGAAAATGTCAAACAGTGATATTTTCTAGATCAAGGGAACCCATTATCTTTATTCAGAGACTTAAGAATGTAACCTTTCCTAAGAAATCGTCTGTTAAAGATCTGGGTATTTTGTTTGATTCTAAGTTAAAATTTAATTTACATGTATCGGAAGTGTGTATGAGATCATCAAGAATGTTGGGCTTCGTCTTGAGAATTTCTCATCACATACGTAGCACCATAGTCATACGAGTGCTATACGATGCATTGGTTCGTAGCTTGCTCGAATCAGGTTCCATTATATGGGCGCCTTATGACGCCTCGAATTCCTTCAGATTAGAGAAAATACAAAAGAAATTGCTTAGGTATCTCTACATGAGGGAGTTTGGTTTCTAACCAAGTTTATACCCCAGTGCATGGGTACAGGGCTGCCTGGGGTATGTATCCTCGAGAAAAAAAGGTCGATTTACTTGGCAAAGTACTTCTTCAAGCTGTTGGTTGGCGCAGTACATAAACCCCTTGTACTGTGCGAGTTGCCCCTATGGGCGCCACCTCACTACCATCGAGCTCGTTCGCGTGTGCTTTTTCTTCCGCCAAATGCGAGGACAGGTGCTCTCAAGGACTCTCCGGTAACCAGAGCTATTACTCTACTTAGTCACTTGTGGAAATGTGGATTTATTTGATGAAATCCAAATATCGCCATTTCGTTGATCTTTTGTATGAGATTTTTATAATTTCCATATAACGGACCAACCAATGACGGTGAACATTTTTTTTCTTTCTTTTTAACCATAGTACTAAATATAATTGCTTTTATCTTTATTTACACATTACTTCTTTGTTCAATATTTTTTACTTTTTTTATTTTGTTATTTTATATCTTAAATTATGTGTGTGTTTTCTCACTATTCTATTTATGTTTTATGCGTGATTGGCGACCTGTGTTATTCTGTAATGCCAATCACGCATTGTCTTTAAAATAAATAAATAAAGAAAGTTTTCACCTGTTGCATTTTTTTTTTCACTATTTAAAAATTTTGTAGTGATCTGAATCAATGATAATTAGAAGGAGCAAAGGCTGGAGAACAGAGTGCTTGATACCATCCCAATTCAATTTATTAAGCCAAGATTTCAGCCTTCGCAGTTGTTAATGGGGCTTGTCCAGGTATACTCCAATGTCATTTCCGTGTTACGTTATTGTACATTGCCTATTTTTTATCTTCACTGTGATCTTCCTGGTGTTTTGACGTGGATCGATGTCAATTATGACTTTTAGCTTGTCGTCGTCAGACTTCAAAGGCCGCCCGATTCGTGTTTATCAGTCAATGAAAAATTCCCAGGTCAGAATTTGTAAACCACCTTTGATCTGTCGAAATTTGAGGGAATCTACTCCATACACATGACAAATGTTTTGGGCTGCCACAGTATTACCTATATAAGTCGAGAGGAAACATCATTATATAAACGGACAATTTTTATTCATCAGTTCCAAGAAAAAATCATTTTTTTTGATAGGATCATACACAAAAATTACTCTTTCAAGGCCTGGACCGTCAAAACGATAAACGACACATTTGAGAGACCACTTTTTGTGATACCAAGCAAGAATCAGAAGAATGATGCTGTTGTCAAGGATCGCTATGTTTATACAGATCAAAATAAAAACTAATAATAATAAAAACTACAACAAATATACTTCAAGTTCACTGATTTTCTCTATATGCGGTCTTGCGAAAGAGAAGTAATGTTCCTATAATCTGTTATTTTTTCCAGTTTCAAAGAGAGTGTTTATTCAATTGAATAATTATTACAGATAATTGCACATTTTTTATAAATGCTTTAATTCAATCAAGGTCATCGTAAGGTATAAATGAATTTTAAATTTAATTTATATGCAACATGTGTATATTTTCGAGCGATATTAATAATATTGTGTTCATGCCGTATGTATAACCATAAAAATATTTTTAAGATTAAATGTTGTAACCAATCACTCATTTTTATATATCTTATTTTTTAAATATTATATAATTAATTACATATGCATAAAATAATTACTTGATATTTTGCCGATAAAAACTGTTATTTGCAGCCATGTCTTAAATAAATCACCGACGTTATGTGTCGAAACAAAGAGATTCATTTGTTCTCATTATCAATTGTTTATACCAAATTATTCATTTGTTGATAATTTGAATTAAAGTTGTAGGTTAACAAGATTATTTAGAATCGAATAAAGTTTTCAATTTTAATTATTGGCGTTATATAAATGCAAAAATTATGAAAACAATATAACGATTCGAATTCGCGTCAATGTCATAAGTATACATATTTGACATTGCTGATCAGATTGTAGTATGTATTTAAAACTCATACACAAGTATGCAAATCGAACATGATAAACTGATAATAAATCAAATATTTTTTTATTATTAGGAATAAATGCTCGCAGACCGATGGTTTGCTACAACTAAATTATCACGTGCGCCAGATATGAGTAAGTACATTTTGTTCGAAAATGCTCGACTGGGTTTAAAGCTGAGATATGCATAGCCATACGGTTTCACGCAATGCCCATGTTTGTTTACAAACAAATGGCATAACTTAAACAATCGTTAGAGGAAACGATTAACAACCACATCCTTGAAAATTTTGATAAATTTCTTTAAATTCACGAAGATAATTCATAACGAAGTACGAAATTTAATTTTCTATTAATATCTCCAGATAGCTGGATATAATCAGTTAAATCACGATGAGAATATCAATCAGATGATGATTGCCAGGTTATTGAACCATGTCGATTGCTAATTTTACGCCTTGCTCAATGAAAAGACATTCTTTACACACATTTAATTAATGGATTACGGTTTTTATTATTTGAAAAACAACAAAAATCTACATTCACTCCGTGGCCATTCGCATAATGTCAGAGTTCACGTGTATCGGTTACAAAATTTCTTAGTCAATCCAATGCTAGATTATGGATTTTTACACCCGAAATGCATTAAATACGTATATTAAAAATGTGTCCATCTGTATATAATAATATTATCTGTTAGGTTGTTCACTGATGGAATCATATGGTCTTTTTTTGTATAATTTGGAATAAATATATATGCTCAAAATCTAGTCGCATTCGAAAACCAGTTCCATGGTTTTCTAGTTCTCTTGCTAGTTAGTGATCCGTGTCCGAATTTCGACACACCTAGCCCACAACAATGGCTAGCAACGAAATAATTTGAAAGTACATACAATGAAAAGCGAGCAATTCATAATGCGCAATTCCCCTACACGTGGCTAGGGAAGTATTCGCACTCGCTCTTGACCCACTTAATTTGTATCTCAATGTAGGCAATAACTTATTTTTCAAGCATATTGCACTTAATAATTAAATACATCATTGAAATTCCCATATAAGCACATAATCGATAAATAAGTATGATGAATTTTCTAATCATAATTTATAGTCACAAAAGTTTAATAATGCAGCATCCTTTGATGAAGTCGAATAATGTTTCGATAAGCCTAACTGTTTTATCACAAAGAAAATGCAAACCAACGACACCTGTGTGGATTAAAAATAGTTACACAATTTTTTAATTCAAAATATTCAATAAAAAAAAATCGTTTTATTTTTTTAAATTGATTTTTTGTTTGAGGCGGTTTAAAAAAATCATTCATTGTCCTGCATAATGATTGAAAGAATATACATACTCGCATAACGAGTAAAACATACTGTGAAAATGACTCACTTAACGAGTGACGAGGACACGGGAGAACGGATCACACATTTTTCCAAATTTATGTTCGGATATATTATTTGTGTAAAGTTTAACAACCCTTGCAATACCCCAAATGATCGAAAAGACATGGGAAGGTGTTATCAAGCCGACAGTCACGTTTACTCGGAAGAAGCTCTAGCCGGAGAGCATTGTCAAATGTGTCTTTGAATGAGCGTTGTCAAATATGACAGTATCCATGGAGCCTGTAGTTGAAGAGATTATGTCTTTGGCCAAAACCATGAGGATAGAATTGAATAACAATTATATCCAATTATAATGATATGAGCTTGTTGAAGAGCACAGCCAAGAGCTGACCACCGAAGAGCTTATGGAGCTGCATTGTGTTTCACAGCAAGACGCCGTGGAGGATAGTTTGTCAAAGCCGGAGAAGTAGAAGGTAACAGCAAAGCAACAATCTTCCGGCACAATAAGAGAAATGCTGAGAGCATGAGAAACTGTTGCATCGTACATTGAGAAGCATCACGCTAATAAGTTTCAGTTTAAGTCAAACATTTTCACCAAATTTTGAAGCGCTGGCTAAAACAAATGTCTCAAGACACCCTTCTAATAAAAAAGTATCTATCATAAATATTTATTTCGATTTTCTGTGTTATAAACCGGCATAGTCCGTCCGTATCATTCCTGGGCTCTCGATATTTTCGAGTGTGCTCCTATCCTTCTTACGTAAAGTTTGCCACAGAACACATTTTACGCGGGAAACGGTTCCCGCCAAAAGTCGGTGACATCCATCGTCACGTGACTCACAGGACCGGGTATAAATATGTCCCATTTTGGGTCAACACACATTCGCTCACGCCGGCATGGCAGTCACATCACGCCGGCATGGCAGTCACATAGAGATACGTCTCTGGGATCCTTATCATCATCTCGTACCGGAGATACGTCTCTGGGATCTTTTCATCACACCTATCATCGAACTGACGACACCTGCAAATTCTTCAATTAACATCATCAGCAAAACAAAGCGTGTTTTCACTTGATCTCGATCTTCGAAGCGATCGTCAACTACCGGACGGTCAAACGGTTTGGCGCCAGCGGTCGTGCACCTTTTTGATACGCGAGCTCGGGTGCCTTAACATTGGAGGCAGCAACGGGTTACCATTTTTGGTACTACTGTCGCGTCCTCTTACATTGGTGGCAGCGGTGGGTTACCTTTTTGGTACTACTGTCGCGCCTCCTTAACTCTTTGGTGGCAGCGGTGGGATACCTTTTTGGGACTACTGTCGCGCCCCCTTTAACATCTGCAAAATAAATTCGCATTCCAGGTTGGTTCATTTAGCGATAGAAGAAAATTTGAAGATGATTCACGCTCCTCGATAATGTATATATAATTTTCTTTGAATAAACAATATAGATTTGAGTATTTTTTCGGCAATGAACGTATTATCGTATTTTACATTAATTTAAATGGTAAAAATTGTTTGGCCTATTTTAATTACTCTTTTGACATATTTTAAATATAACAGGTAGCTATTAATTAATTATTATAAAAAAAGGAATTATAAGTATCTGGTTGCCTACAACAGGTTGAAGGTAAGTTTGGAGGTAAAAACCAACATCAGGATTGAGGGAGCAAAAAATGCTTCCAGAAATATGAAAATCATTTTATGTTGTCGCCGGCTTGCCGACAAATCTAAGAAAGTTTGGATTGAGATTGAGAGAATCTAATAATAAAATCAGTGTTTCAATAAATTCAAAGATTTCAGAAGATTCACTTTTTTTAAGGCTTACAATTATCAGTCAATTTTCAGAGAGCCACTTGAATTTATTTTATGTTAGAAATCTAACATACAAGTAAAACAAGTCAATATATTTGTGATTGATAAAAAGTTGTCTTGATATATTAATTTGTAGGTATCAATCAATATGTATAAATATGTTATTTTTAGCATCGTACAATGAATTAAAAATATAATAATACAAATTGTATGTATTTTTAATTCAAATACAATAGTCTCGAACTGTCAATTTATTTTCTAATTTTAATACAGTGCCATCTCGTACGATTCAGAGTCCAACCTTTATCCAGAGGATTCAATTTATTTGATATTGAATGAATCTGTTGTTTATTCAATTACTTATTATATTTTAAAACAATTGATGATTGACTTAACAGAGTAATCCAATGCATTTAAAAAAAAGATAAGGTTAAATGAAAGCAATGCGAAAAAATTAAACACATAATGAAGCTCATCGAAATGAAAAAATACTATTAATCAGTCAGATGTATGAAATTATAAAATCTGGGCAAATGGTTAATCAGAGTAATAGCTCTAGTTACAGTAACTATCTCATGTTGCCCATAAGAGTAAATATTACAACCTTATTTTATATCAAAAACAAAAAAAGATATATATTCGCCCCACCCTGAAGGACAGGCCATGGTGGCAACGAGGAATCTCATACGGATGGAAACAAATGTCACACCCGGTGGCTGTTTTAGACTATCGCTAAAACGTGTAGGGTTGGTCTGCCGGTCCAAAGAGGGGCCCGCCCTGCCATAAGGCAATGGATCAACATGCATCGGGATACGTATTCAATTAATGCTATTCTTGGTGTGTTCCGAAAGGCCGAAGGCAACTTCAATAACGCCGAGCACATGAAAAATGGCAAAGTAAAAACCATACAAAATCATCATCAACAGCACACTTATATATTTTTAATAAAAATAAATTTATATTTGTATTAGGAAAATTAATTTAATATACATCTGTAAAAGAAAAAACAAAGTATATATAATATATATATATATAGTAAAACCATGTACTAATTATAGAGATTTGATAAATTTCAGATATAATCATCAATCATAAATCTGGATTCTACTGAATGCAAGATAAAATCACCATGCGTGTAATTTGGCATTACTTTGATGTAATTTTTAATTAATTGAAAAAATCCATAAGGCCAATGCTTTAATCTCATAACAATGGTTACATGGAAATGATGATAACTAGAGAAAAAAAACAATGATTATGATTAGTATTTATCCAATAAATCGAGCATCATATTATTCTTTAATCAGTTGGAGTCGGTGCAACATATCGTAGCTACTCCGACACTTTCAGTTTTAAAGGTATTCACATAAATTTTATCTCATTTATATAAATTGTGTAAAATACATGTCTAAATTTTGGTTTAGGTTAATATAATACTCTCATCATGTTGAAGAGTATAATATTTATTTTTGCTGTGACCGTTTTGGTTCAAGCACGCCCAGAGAATTATTTATTAGATAAACTACGCGCCTGGGGTATCGACAAGTTAAATACAAACTTTGAAAATCTACCGAGACCCGAGGATTTAGTATTTGAATTAAACGAGGATGAATACGATGATTATTTAGATTTTTGGCTGAACGCTCAATATGAAAATAGTAGAGATATACCATCGGAAAGAGGTATTCGTTTAATATGCATGTGAAATATTAATTATTCGAGATATTAATCATAATTATGTTTTAGCTCCATGTTCTGTTGGAGTAAATACACTGTCAGAACCACAACCCGTATACATCTCCGGAGGAAGATTGAAAGCTCCGACTGGAAATACTGGTATATTGCAATTTTCTGATGCAGAAACTATAACTGCTGGCTGTGCTGGAAATAATAATGGACTGACACATTCAACCAATACCCAAGGACCGGCCACTGGAGTGAGTACATATAATAATTAGTCATAAAAGCTACAATCGTTGTTCTCCGCAATAAAATGATACATTTTGTAATAGTCATTAGTGTGTCAAGGAACTACTTTATTCACGAGTCCAGGATGGTTAACGGGACAAGTAGCATTTTCAAGTGTATTATGCAGAAGTCACTCTCCGTGGATGGAAGCACGCACAGGCACATGCGCCGGCGGTAGAGGTGCAAGAATCGATGTGGGCGTTCAAGCATCCGGAACTCGTTACGATATTTTGAGCGCCTGTTTCCAAGAACAATCCGCTGAAGCTTTTTATGTTGAATATGATCAAACACCAGAAAATGCAGTTCATCAAACAAACGTTGCAAGGCCCAGTTTCCAACGTAAGTCACTTTTAAGCCGGATATCATCATATATATATTTTACTTATGACTCTGAATTATTTAAATACAATTTCAGAGGGACAATGGTATCCAGGTTTATCCGTAGACAATCTATACACTCAAGTTCAACAAAAAGCAGCGATTGCATCAGTCGTTGGGCAGGCTTTGGCTGACGTATATATTAATTCAACGTTCTTCTTGGCTCGGGGACATCTCGCTGCGAAATCTGATTTTGTACTATCGGCACCACAACGTGCTACTTTTACATTCATCAATGCTGCCCCACAGTGGCAACCATTCAACGGTGGAAACTGGAACACATTGGAACAGAACCTCCGTGCCCGCATTGGTAACGCTGGATACAGGACAAGGATGTACACCGGTACATGGGGTATTATGGCATTGAGAGATGGCTCCGGAGTTGCTAGAGATATTTATCTAAGTACAGTCGATAGAAAAATTCCTGTCCCTCTTTGGTATTACAAGGTACGTAACATAAAATATAATATTCGTAAAATGAATTAAAACAATGATTAATACTCTTATAAAATTTTAGGTAGCCTATGAACCAACCACTAACAGAGGAACGGTTTACTTGGGATTGAACAATCCACATGTCACATTGCAAGAAGCTAGGAATTTGGCTTTCTGCACAGATGTATGCAACGGCAACAGCCAATTCAGCTGGCTCAATTGGAGGGTTGACGATTTGAGATTGGGTTACGTCATCTGCTGCGATGTAAATGACTTCCGCAGGACAGTCAACCATTTACCAGCATTCACCGTCAACGGATTGCTTATTTAAATCATCAATCATCAATGTAATAATATAAATACACCAACATTGATTATCTGATAAGATTACGTTCTGGATGAAAATAAAATAAATAATCATTGATCATGTGTGTTTTTAATATATCATTCTGAATTGAAAACAAATATTATATACACGGTAATCCACGTTTATACTTATCAATATATTATCTCAGTATGTATTAGAAAACAATTTTATTCAATACGAATTATATTTATTATTATACGAATAAAATATTAGAGTATACAAATATATATAAATATTATACTGATTTGTATGTTTTTATATAAAATTAATTCATTGTTCATTATTTTAAATCAGGTACGCTAGAACCTAAATATATTTTTAAATCACTCATTGTTGATTTAACGAGTTTGACTAAGATGGTGTCTCGTTTAAGTCTTTTGTGTGCTTCATAGCGATGACAACCTCCGAAACTATAATAATAATTGCCGCCATGTGATCCGGTAATCCATAAAACATCGATCGGTGGAACGGTATCCTTTTGATTGGGATCCTGGAATCCAATTAAAATTTTACATAGATATTGAAAAATAAATTAAGTTTATATTTAAATATAACCTCTAAGGCGTCCATGAGAGACTGAACTTTAACATCGTTCACTTGTGGAGGCAGTGGCCGAGTAAGTGCCGACATTGGCATTTCATGAATTTCTAATTGATTTGTTGTATGTATGCTAGTCATGGTTCTGACTGAAATTAAATATTTTTTTATTATTAATTAAGTGTAAAACGAAGGAAATATATTTAAATATGCAAATTGTGATGTAAATTGTTATATATTCATCATGCAACGACTGCTAAAGTTGAGTGACCCTTTGTGAAATACATCGAATCAAACAGTAATGAAATTTAATATAAATAATAAGTATTTACATTTTATTATTATTAAATTATATTAAGAAATATTAATCGTATTTCTTTACTTACGCTTTTAATTTTTATTACTTAGTAAAATAGTACAATCACAACACAATATTATCTAAAGCACAATTATATCTATGATTTGCAATGTTTTGTTTTGATAAAAATAATATCTATAATAATAACGCGCAAAACGATTGTTGATTGTCAGATATATGGCCGACCTTGGTATTGTTATATTTAAAAAATACGTTGACGTTCACTTGTTTTAATCGAAATTTACTGAAAATTTTGCTTTTTAGCTGTGATCATTATTTACCGGAATTTATTAGCAAAAAACCGGTTGCTAAACTGGAAGTCAAATACCGTCGCCACACCCAATTAACACGAGGCAACATTGCCCACTGATTCAAGAAAACAGTATCTGAAACACTACACGTAAATACTACTACAAAAAAACTCCGCATTTTAACACTGTGGTTCTAAAACTGTTGTTTTTAAATTAAACATGATTCACGTTGCGTGTATAAGACTTATACTCATGTTTTTCATAACTGAACTGAATTAATGTTATTTATTTTGTAATGATTGTGAAAATGTTTTCACAAAAAAATTTTTTTTTTGTGTTATAACATATTTTTCTGTAAGAAATTAAATATGAATTATTAATAAAATGAATTAAAAAAACAGTACAGATGATGAAATAAAATGTAGATTTATTGTCACTCACAGAAAATGGCATATGCGAAAGATATATTTTTAAAGTAGAGTTTCCTTTCATTAAAATTACAATTAGCTGTCATTTTTACAGGTATATATTAATGAGTTTTTCTCATTATGTCGTAGTCCGAGCAAATAATTTCTTAGATACAATAGTTGAAGTCGGAATTATTGTAATGCGAGTGATAACTACAACTGAATAAAAAGCATACCACATTGAATAATTTCAGATAATATTATAATCGTTATATATTTCATAATAAATGGATTGAAAATCAGTTTTATCGGCTACAGTAATATTTTGCTGCGAGGTAGATTCATCATGCGATTCTTATCACACGTAGATCTCTAGAAATCATCCATCCATGCAGGGCCTTTCATAGAAAATGTGAGGCCATTAACAACTAATATTTTAGAGGCTCTTCTAAATTTTAAATAAGCACATGAAACACCATATTTTTGTATAACACATTGACTTGTCAAGTTGAGGTCTCTAATATTGCGAGGTCCAAAGCAGCTGCCTCTCTGATAGGCCCCGCAGATATATATATATATATGTAATAAGTTTTGATTGTAATCAGTTTGGGTTAACCCTGTTGTTTCCAAGAGTGCTCGGTGAAGATCCTTAATTTTATAAGAATATTATTTAACATAAGGAACTCTAAACTAAGCCAAAAAAAATATTTGATCTTGTATTTCGTATAATATGACGCATAAGTGACTTGCGAACTCGACGATGTTCCACCGTGACTGAGGCACGCTCCTGACTCGGCGCATGTGGTTTCACCACTTGCACAGCACATGTTTTTTCTCGTTCGCACTTGCACATGGGCAATGTTTTTTCTCTCTCGTATCCGGTACAGAGCAATAAAAAAAATCGCATCCGTGCTCATGTAAAATTAGATTTTTTTCGCAATTGCAGACAATATAGGTTAATGATTATTTATATTTATTCTTTAGACTATTTTAGACAAATACAAAAAGTTTGGGACACGTAGGATTTATATTAAGAGTTATTCGAGAAAAATCAAAAACTTGGGGTCCTAAATAGACCTCATCGGCACGGCTAGGTTAAACTTGATGACATAAAAGGCTATGATTCAATTAAATCTTTTATACAATGGAACCTCAATCCATCGTTTAATATTGATTATGTTAGCCAATACTAAAAATAGTATAAAAGAACAATAGATCAGGGTTCTACTATTTTTTTTACATACGATAAGAAAATAAAACATAATTTTATCTAAATAATGTTTATTAATAGAAATCTTTATGAACACAACTGAGCAAAACGATATCTCAGTAAAAAATTCACAATGATTTAATAATCAGAATAATATTCTTAGTAAATTTTAATATTTAAACAAATATTTTTGTTTATAAACAACATTATATATCATAAATCACTATATATTTAGTGAATACATGGAATTACATGGCAGACGATGTATTGAAAGCAGTATTCATTTTTTTATTGGCCTCTTTTAAACTCTTAATAGTTTCCAACTGCTTGACTCTGATACGGGACCAAACGAGAAAATTGTTCTGGCCCACTATTTGTGCTGCACCAAGAGCGGCTGCTTCTGCAGTTATTACGGTGGTGCATCCAACCCCCGATGGCAAAGATAAGCTAGACCAAATATCCTAAAATACAAATTGAATGTTAATATAAATATATTAAATGTATATAAATAAAAAAATATTATTATGTTTACCTGTTCCATTGTAGAAGATGGCGGAGGACAATTAATAACCGGACATGATGCATTGGCACCCAATACTGGACCCAGACCGTTTGAACGACCAGCTACCGCTATTAACACCAATGTTCCTGGACGAATCTCTAACTCACGCAGGACAGATAAAGTATCCTCGGTTCCTTTATGTGCTGACGTCACACGATATTCTACATTTAAGCCAAAAGACTGACAATCTGAAAATAATATTTTAAATAAATACGTAAATCAAAACAATTAATTTAATGTTAAATAATTCGCTAACATTTTCCAATTTTTAAACAATGATCTTTATCAGACGGCGAACCCATCATTATTGTAATCACATGTGGAATAGTCGGTTTGAAATTTTCTAATTGATCTTTAACCCAAGTAAAATTTTTAATGACAACAGCCAAGTCCTCGGATGTTACTTGTGTCAAATTTCTGTATACCTAAAAATAAATATATGTGTTGCTTATAAATCATATTTTTTTTGTAGATATAATGTAGATATAGACATACTTGTTTGTCGACCATTAATCTTTTGTCTCCAGCTGGCCATAGTCGCCACGAATCTGAATCAATCACATCCGCTACCAACAAATTACCTTAAAATATGCATTTATATTATTAAAAATATTACGTAGAAAGGTAAATATTGAAATTAATTAGATATTATACCATCATTATCGACGCCGAATTCTATTTTCATGTCGATGAGAGCACAATTTTTCGTTGCCCAAAGTTTTTCTAAAATTTCAAATACGAGTATAGACGTGCGACGCATAATATCGACTTCTTCACGACCTAAAATAATAAATACTGTAATGTAAAAGTGTTACATTGTTACTAAAATAAAAAAATGTAGTAAATAAATATCAAAAATTGTTTTTACGTTTAAAAATATTAAACAATACAAATACAATACAAGTCATGCCGATATTGGGTACCCCAAGTTTTTGATTTTTCTAGAATGACTCTTTTAATATAAATCCCAATAGAGACGAGTATTGTAGCGTTATACCGGCTATCAGACGTGGTGGCGATGGCGGTTGGGCACAATCATGGTCACGTAGATTCTACAGAGCTATGAGGAGCCAGGCCGCTATCCAGGCCAATTCAGTGACATGTGTCCTACAGGAGGTGCCCGTAGCAACCGATCAGACCGTAAATTAAATACAAATTGGCCCTAACCTCGTCTGATTATATTTGTCTACTATTTGTATTTGTCTAAAAAAGTCTAAAGAATAAATATTATAAATAATCATTGTTCTTTATTATCTGCAGTTGCCAAAAATCAACGAACAGGAATTTCTTGAGGTGTAAGAAAAGATGGAAATCCCTGGAAGAGTCCGAGAGTAGGATGGATGATAAACACCCCCCAGCTAAACTTCTGAAGGAAACTTGCTGTCCGTTGAGCCTCTGCGCTTTTCACCATGCACACTTTGTCGACCTGCTGAAAATTGTCTGCACCTTCTGCTTGCTCATGACGTTAAGTCCATAGACCCAGCACAGCTGACAATGAAGTTCAATCGGCATTATGCTCTGTGCATTCAAATACTTTATCACTGACCACACTTCAGAGTCGGAGGGAGTTGGAATAAAAGCCTGCATCTTCAACAGTTGCAACGATGCTAGCTTGAGAACGAGGAAAGCACTATTAGTGCATGCGGCATGCTACGTCATTGCTCTATCACGTGCGCACAGTTGCTTCGAGCAATATAAGAATTGTTAGCTGTGAGACAATTGGGAATCTTACTTTGTGGATGTGCCTATAAATGTACCAATTTTATATCAGGATAATTGGTGATTTCAGGGATTTCCCACATACGTTTAATGCCGAAATTACGGAATTTTTAAAGAAATAAGCGTGTAAAAACCACCGGGTTAATTTGGATTAATAAAGATTTTGAGTCATTTTTTCATTGATTTGTAATTTTAATTTAAGTTTTCATCATATACCATCTTGTCGACTAAAATCTAATCAACAGCTTTGTATGTAATATTTTCAAATCCCTTTCTATTTATGAATTATAAAGTCGTATAAAAAATGTCAATCTCAAGATATTTATAATTATTAATTATTTGGCTATTTTTGAATATTCTATTAAATATAAAAGACGAACTAATACAAACTCCATTGAAGACAAATTTGGTAGCAATTATCTGTTCTTCGGACCATTGAGGGTCATGATTAGCGTCATCTTTGAAAAATGTTTCCTAAAAAAATGCAAATCATATTAGTTTCAGTAATGTATTTTTTAATGTGATATAACATAAAATGAACATAAAAGTGTTGATATCAAAATGCATGAGTTCCAAAATAATTTATATAGTTTGATAACGTGTTTATGATTTCTAAGAAATGACGGATGATAAACTGATACTGTAAATTCTAAAAAATATTACATATTTTGGAGGAAAAAATTTGAAACCCTCGGGAACTCCTGTATTCCTTTTGAGGAAGGATCCAGTGGCTAAACGTCGAGTCACCCATTCAATCGGTACCATTTCGCATTTTTTACATACGAATGACACGGAATCCAACATATCAACAAATGCGGTTTTAACACCTGAAATTCAAATAAAATTCATCGTCAAATTTGAATGATGTAATTGAATGTTAATAATAATTATTTTGTAAATGTACAGTTTGTTTTTACCGACAGAATTGAGAATTTCAAACACTCTTCTATTTGTTTCATTAGAAATGGCAGCTTTTCCTTTTAAATCGTGTGCTTTAACGCCATCTCCGGCAGTGATTCGATCTTTATTAAACAAATAACAAAGGTCGGGGTGACCCTTTATTTCATGCACTTTCTTGGTTTTTCCTTCGATGATAATATCACCGATTTCATACTTTGAAGCTGAAAAATAATTCAATTTTTTATTATTAAATAGCGATAAACCCGAAAGGTTTGACCCTATAGTTTAAATTTAGATAAAATTACTTTCGTTGAATAACAATAAACATATTCAATGCAAGTGATGCAATAATTATTGAAAACACATTGACGTCATGATCACTGCAAATATATTATTATTATAAATATGCTATGATCATTTGAACCAAAATTATCAGTATCGTCGTTCATTTATAGAATAATGTGAATAGTTGAATGCAGATAAATAAGGTCATATGTCAATTAAATGCTTATGCTGCACAATATTTGTTATTAAATTTTCTATAATATTGTTTACGAGTAAATACCTAATAAATTCTGTTTCGATATGAATCTGCAGTTGAATAACATCAAAATGAAAATATGGACGAATAAATATTTTGTGTTATATAAAATTCGAATAAATAATGAAAATAAAAAAAATGAATAATTAATTTGATTCGTGATTTATTTTTGGCCTGCAGGTACAATCGAACGTTAGACGGCCCGGCCCTCTCATGGAACCCATCGTTATTTTTTTATGGGTTGAAATATCTGGAAAGGTACACAGGTAAAACAGGTTATCATTTCTTAGTAATTTAATTATATCCACCCCACAAAGGATCTAAACGATGTTGTTTATATACATATACATGGAGCAAAGATAGACCGATCAAGGTTGCCAAATTAGATTGGTACGTCTGATTTTAATCAAATAAAATTCGCGGTATATTTTTATTCCTGGCAACATATTATTATTACGGCCGTTGGATTCTTATATGAGCCTCTCCATTTCGGATAGCATGCACATTTTTATCGTACTTTTGTTATTATAGTATAAACTTATTATGTTCAGTAATGAAAAAAAAATCAATGCACATTATCGGCGCTTTATCGAATTCTTGTTATAAAATTCATTATTCGTATGCTATTATCGACAACAATAAAATGCGCACGCATCAAGTGAATTCAATTGGATTGTACCTTGGATGGAATTGGATGCCATGGCGAGCTGCAACGACGACAACAATCTGTTGGGACAACAGGCGACGCTGTGGCCAGCCAATTTACAACACAGCACTGTACCCCCCTGCCCCCGGTCAAGATTTGTTTTCAACCAACACGTGGTAACGCCACTGCCAGAATAATGCGAACGGACTATGACAACCTATACGAGCACGGACACTTCATTTTACTCCACGAAATTCCATTCTCGTCAGTATGGAAGCAATGATCACGTACCAAAACTCTTTTTACGCGGTTTTGAATAACACGACTCCGACCAAATTGCTTTATTTATATTAAATTGAGATAAAGTATTGAAAAACTGTTTTCTCAAACAAATTATTTTTAAAATATAGATGACATTCACATAAAACGCTCGTTAAATACGTGTTATGCGAATTCGCGTTATAGAAAATAAGAACTAGGCTGTAGAAAACAGGGTTAGGTTAAAACAAATAATAAAAATGTTGTATTTGCATTTTATAACAGAATAAATAAGTATTAAACTAAACAATAAGTAATCAAAAATATTTGAGATTAGTCCTTGACACTCCGATCGAATTTTAATGAATTTTTCAATAACGATATCGATACATCAAGTATTTATCCATTCGCATATTTTAAATGGCCTTGTTCTATTTTTAGTAATACTTTTTTAAGCAAAGTCGTTGTCAATCAAAGGGCATTGACTTTTATTTCGCGCGGCAATGTATCACAAATTTACAAAACATGAACCTTGAAAATTTAGCGATTTAAAGAAAAAGGAAGCACTATAAAAGGGACTGACGCTTAATAGCAATGAGTACTATAAAAGAGTTGACTGATCACGGAAAATGTCATCTCTTAAAATAAATAATCTATGAAAAAATCCTCATTATTTTTGATATATTTTCAGATTACCAGTTTTATTCAACGGTTAGTAATAAGCAAATTTGCTAAATAAATATCGATTATATACACAAAAAGGTAAAATTAGCAATCTATTTGTCTATATCTTTTCTGCATAAATTTCTCCTGAGCTAGAATAATTCTGGAGTTTCCAACCCAACCCAGTTGCGAATGTTGCGGAACCACGACAGCTTCTTACTTCCCAATCACCGCAGAAGGCGATACTTTGGTCCACTATGTGTCTAAAATATTCGATTTTACGATTGTCTAGAAGTTAGTTGAAGTAATTTGGAAATCACTAGTTGATTATATGATAATCGCATTGCATATTTGTAGTTGTAAAAAAAAATATCAAATGGATTATTTTTCATACTAAAAATATCAAATGGATTATTTTTCACTATAATCAATATAAAACATGCAATCACTATGCTTTAATCTATGTATAAATCATAACAAACTTTATTAGCACAAATATTTTATTAACCTATTTCAATATTATTTAATGTTTTAGTGGGATTGCATCAGCCGTTCATAAAAAAATAATGATATGCAGTTATTCCTTGTAGCTCACAGGTACAAGAACAGACTTGCTCAACATTGCTTGACTCTGTTTATCGGACTATAACCGGTTTCGTCAATTATTATTATTTTATTTTAACTATTTTAAACCAAATTTTTCGTATCATATTACGTTGCGCGTTAAATATAATATTTATTAATAAAAATATGTACAAACTCTAAAGGTTAAATAGGCAGGAATATATGAATGTACTATACAGCAATGGGAATTCATTGTAGTGGGGGCTGAGACTTGCAGACTTCGTAGTTTTTGCAGCTTGCTGCTCGTCTCTCGCGCGACTTGTGAGTTCCTCCGTTGCTCAATCACCCTTTATTGACATTATTTATCATTAATTATCATCCCGGGTAGCGCAATCATTATTTTTCAAGCTTAATTTATAGTTAATTTATAAAAAATTATCAGTTATAATTTAATTTATTATAGTTTAAGAACACAATTATAATTTATGAAAAGTTTTATTTTTTCATTTCATTTAAAATTAGTTTCAATTTTGAATTTCGTATCAATGGATATAAGATGTCATAAACATGTGGATGGGATTTACTAATCATTCATATTTAAATCACACATGCTAGACTAACCAATAATTGTAAAAGAAAACATACTTGAGGGCAAAAGACGTTAATTGATGATGAAATATAAAATTCAAAGTAAAATATACCAAGTTTAAAAAGCAAAGTTTATTACTTGAAATCGATGTCAATCATTTTTAAATTGGGATTGAAATTTGAGAATGATTTCTATAAAAAAAATCCACGGGTTTTAAATATCATTAAGCAATTAGGAATAATGATTATAGAGATCAAATTTGTTTAGATATACGATATGATATGTAATCCTGTTGCACGTGTTTTGTATTTAGCTTCGGGCCAATAAACAGGTCTTTATTAACTCTCACTATTATTCGTCAATTTTTTTTTAATCTTATTAATCAAACGATACATCAACGCTATGATAAATCATCTAATAGATGCCGCTTTAACGTTTCTTTCTTATTGTTATCAAATATGAATTGGAAATATGTGATAAATATTATTGAAAAATATTTATTATTCCGATCGAATATGCTTTATCTAACCTTGCAAAATCATGATACAGCTATGCATCCGTATATCTCAAATCGTATAATTTTGTTTATTATAAATTATTATATCTGCATCGACCCCAATACACACAATCATGAGATTTATTATTCGACATCTCGACAAATAAATATTTCGTTTATGTAAAATATAAATCAACTGTTTACAGAATCGGAAATATGGATGTTTTGTGAAGCTTGTAAACAATATTATCAACAATCGAAGATGTATAAAAGTATTAAGTTAGATAATAAAACGTCGATTGACGCGGCAGAGAAGTCGAATTCTGCTCAACTAAACAATGATGTGAAGATAATATCCCGAAAGACGTTTCGCAATGATAGAAAAAAAGATGATGTTACTACAGGTAAATCTAATTATCATCTAATGCGTGAATTAATTGTGCATGTATAAATTTAACGTATTTATTCATAGGTTTAACGCACGAGTGCGGAGTTTTCGGGGCAATAGGTTGCGGAGATTGGCCTACGCAAATCGATATCGCTCAAGTTATATGCTTGGGTCTTGTCGCATTGCAACACAGGTTGATTTAAATTCACTTTATTAACAATAAATCGCAGTCGCATTATTTTTAATGTGTTTCTTTTAATATAGAGGCCAAGAGTCTGCCGGTATCGTAACTTCGGAAGGCAATTGCAATCGCACATTCCACATACACAAGGGCATGGGGCTAATCAGCAATATATTCGACGACGAAGCTATTAGAAAACTGAAAGGAAATCTCGGCATCGGTCATACTAGGTATTAAAATAACGAATATGAAAAAATGAAAAAATATGTAATCATATGATTAATTCTAGATATTCTACGTCGGCCGCTTCCGAAGAAGTTAATTGTCAACCGTTTGTAGTGCATACTGCTCACGGAGTTCTCGCATTAGCTCATAATGGACAACTAGTGAATTGTGACAGCTTACGGAAGATGGTTAGTTTATCTGATCATTTAATATTCGATAGTAATAGTAAGTTTGTATTTATATTTTTAGGTTTTGGCACGTGGCGTAGGATTATCGACGCATTCCGATTCAGAATTAATAACGCAAGCCCTCTGTGTCAGTCCAGCGGAAGAGGAGGGATCGGACGGACCCAATTGGCCGGCGAGAATTCGTAATTTAATGCGTTTGGCTCCGTTATCATATTCGTTAGTAATAATGTTGAAAGATAGGATCTACGGTGTGAGGGATCCGTATGGCAATAGGCCGCTGTGTCTCGGCAGAATTTTATCGATAGGCAAGGATCATGTTATTGCAAAATATTTTGTAATGTATTCGTAATAATATAATTTATATTAGGAGACGTCGGAAAAACGGAAGGTTGGGTTGTATCGTCTGAATCTTGCGGATTCCTTTCGATCGGCGCACGTTACGAGCGTGAGGTTTTACCCGGAGAAATAGTGGAATTGACCCGCAAGGGCCCTCGTTCAGTGGACCGATTGCATCCTCCGCCAGACAAACACCACGCATTTTGCATCTTCGAATATGTTTACTTTGCCAGAAGCGATAGTATATTTGAAGGTAATTAATTATATTATATTCTAAATGATTATTTTTTAATACCGCTTACGTTTATCAGGTCAGATGGTATATTCTGTTCGGATGCAATGTGGTAGAGAGCTTGCAAGAGAAGCTCCTATCGACGCCGATATTGTAAGCTCTGTTCCTGAATCGGGTACGGCTGCTGCTCATGGTTATGCAAGACAGGTGACATTTTGTCTACGATCTTAAAATGATTTAATAATAATAAATAATCATTTTTATTTGATGCACACAGTCGGGGATACCCTTCGTCGAAGTACTATGTAAAAACCGTTATGTCGGACGAACGTTTATCCAACCGTCCACGAGATTGCGACAGCTTGGAGTGGCGAAAAAGTTTGGTGCCCTCTCCGCTAACGTACGCGGGGAAAGGTTGGTCTTAATTGATGATTCAATCGTCCGAGGGAACACAATTGGACCAATAATAAAATTATTACGGGATGCCGGTGCAAGAGAGGTATTTATTCTTTCTCAACGAGGTTTAAAAAAAAGTACTAATTTTCATTTTTCTCAAATGATCTTTATGACCTATTAATTATTGTCATATTTTATCAATGAAACTCAATCTCAAAATATCAACTGTTTAACCGATCCGTCATACGACTCGAAACCAATCTCGTCGTCCGAAGAGTCAATTTTTAAGGGAAAATAGAGCCCAAGCATTGATCTTGACTTTTTTTTAAAATGGGCTATTAAGAATAAAAATAGTTATTCATGATATGCTTAAAATTAAATTAAAGAGCAACACGACAAATATATTTATACAGCCTAATATATATATTTAATTAATGAAAAATATGTGCATATAGGTTCACGTACGTATCGCAAGTCCTCCGTTAAATTCACCTTGTTATATGGGCATTAATATACCGACTCGTGAAGAATTAATAGCCAACAAATTAGAACCCGACAAGCTTGCCGAGTACGTTGGTAAGGAAATCAATGTTGATTATAAATTAATTTATATTAAAATGTACTACATTACTTCGTTTTATTGTTTTTAGGAGCCGATAGTTTGAAATATCTGAGCGTTGAAGGATTGGTTACTGCCGTCAGGTATAATATGAAAGCACCCGGTGGTGGCGCAGGCGGACATTGCACTGCCTGTCTCACCGGAGAATATCCCGGAGGACTTCCTGATAATTTAGACTGGTGATATAAGTTGTAACATAATGGAATGTCAGTTTATTATTTCCATTTATATCCGGGGTATAAATATATGCATTGTTTTTTAGCAATTAAGATCCGTATGCATTCCAATTATGAAATTTTTTTTGGAAGCATACGATTCGTGTTAATTTTCGATACTGTATAAGTTTCGTCAGTTGTTATTAGCATTTATTATAACGGCATATTAATTCATGTTTCAACAAATTAATAATTACTTCTATTATTTTTTAATGTGCGAGACTATAGATACGTATGGTCTCGTTGGACCATTTAATTCATTTGTAGTTAAACAAAATTAATTAGTGATAGGTTAAATTAATTATTTTAATGTGAATTTTTCAATATACTAAAAACATAATTTTAGTGCATTAATGTACTTAAAATTTGAGATATATATTTTTGATTATTGTTTTTTCATAGCTCTGTTATATATACATACATATATTTTTATTAAATTTTATTATGTATGTAAAAATCATAAACAATATATAAACTATATCTATTATATATTTTGGAGGAAATTATATCTCATAACGGCAGAGTCATAAGCTGTTAAACATAAGATTCTTTATTATTATATATATAACGTTATCTTCTGAAACAATTATTCATTTGTTTAAAATTTGGATAAAATATTAATGCTGTTAGCTATTTTAATATTTTTTTTATTTCCCTCAGGTTGATTTATTTAGTAAAAATAATACCATTATCGTTTTGGTAATCTTTCTTCAAATAAATGTGATTTATATGCATAATCTAATGATATTATTTTCATTTCAGTTTACTCGTAACTTGAACATATCATAAATAAAATAAACGTGCCAAATTTTTAAATATATTGTGTATTAAATGAATAATTAAAATTAAATATACGATTGTTTTATTTCATTCTCATCCCGTTGATACTAAAAATCGAATAAAAATGTAGAAATGATAATGAAAGGAAATATAAGGGGTACCGGACGAAAAAGGCGTTTTTTGACAATGGTCATTCAATTCACGATCTGTTTATACATATTTCTTTTTCATCGCAAATTCAATCAAATCTATTCTACAAATAGTAGATACAGTCGGATACTCTTGGTCAAGAGTGCAAGAATATTTATAAATAAATGGCAAGATTGAACGTAAGAAAATTTTTAAAATTATATCTATGTGTTATTATTTTACTGTTATGTTTTTTTTTGCGTGATTGGCAACCTGAGTTAATCTGTAATACGAATCACGCGTTGTTTTCTTTATGATAAATAAATAAATGTTTTAGTATTCCACTTTGAAGCCTAGTAATCGAACATCAAAACGTTGCAATACATTTTATTGGCAGCTATTTTTGAATATTAATTATTCAAACAAATGAACGGTGTTTTAAATCTTATATTTATATAAACTTCATTCGATTTTACAATATAATACACACAATCATCTGATTATTCTCGGGTCATAAATAATATCGAGATTAAATTAAACTATGGAATCACATATTGCCTTATTTTGTTAATGCAACTTCATTTTTGGTGTTTTTCTATCTAATATTTTCTCTATGATTATAAATTTAGAAGAAAACCCTCTCTAGGCAATGTTCATAGTGTGGTGATCCATATTTCAATGACTTATCAGCTATATCCGCTCGGAAGTGATCTCGATTTAATATATAATCATTGCTGATATCCATAACTAGATCACTAACTATTTTTTTTGTCTCCCATGTTACATGAGCACCTACTACGAGTTCATTCTCGCCCATATGCAAGCCGATGCAATATGCCCTGCAATAAAATATTGATGAATCAAATACAAATAAATTTATTATATTTTATTTATAAACCGTAAGCAATTAATTACCTGGATGCTCTGGATATACTGGCAACACTAGCATATATTTCTGTGGCTATTAGTCCAAGGCGATTTAACGATCTGAAAACGTATAAATTTATCAATAAATATTACGTAATATTAAAGAGATATAAAATCGTACCTATGTTCGTCTAAAATCTTGCTGCCGTGTCTAAAAAGCAATTTTTCTGATGCGTATTTCATTCTCATAATGCAATATTCTAACAGCAAAGAAGTGTCTTGCAACGATGGATGTAAATGTTCGTCAAGATGCAACGTCAACTGTGGCTTATCGTTATATTGATACCGATCTTTGAACATCCTCTTTAATGTGAACATTGGATATTTGAAAGGATTTCGTCCCTGTCCCACTTCAACTGAGATAAATTTTCCGACGTGTTGAATTCCATTCAGAGCCACGTAATTATTAATTTTTCCAATTTGTTCTTCGGCCATTAGCAATATTCTGGCGTCGTCCATGTATTTAATCAATTGCGGTGGTAAATGATTCAATCCTAATATCAAAATCATGTTGTTGATAGCGTCAAAGACTCTCTTTGTTATGTAAACTTTGCAGACAGCCATTTCTAGATCGGTGTCGGGTTTCTCGTATCCGTCTTGTAAGCCGGCGGTGAAATAAATCATGCTTTCGGAAGCATATAGAACTGTGACTGCTTCCGCAATAGTGTTTTGTAAGAGCTGAAGATCCGAATATGGAGAACCGCATACGAATTTATCGCGAGTATATTGGATTACGGCAGTTATGGTGTTTCTCAATAGTCCGACAGCTATCGTAGCATTTCCAAAGCGATTTTGTGATATAGCAGTTTTCAATATTGCAGTCGATTTTTCAATATCTTCTGCGGTACTTTCACCAAAATTACGTCCCAATAATACAGCTTAAAAATAATAAGAGATATTTAAAATAATCATTAAAAATATTTAAGCGGTTTGATAAAAAAATTAAGTGAAAATCTTGAATTTTCATAGGCTGTATTAGTTCATTTGTTTTGTTGTTGTCACAATTTTTTGTTGTTGTGTTGGCACACCTGTCCAATGAAATAAGTCGCCATTTTGGATGCTTCCTTTATTGTCATCTAAATTGTTTTAAATATTTGATGTGCTCGGCAATATTTTAGGTGGAAAATATTTTTACCCAAAAACATGTATGATTTATCTAAACTACTTTTAAGGTACCAAAATTTATATTCATGAATAAATAAAGATTTTTCTTCCATATATTTTTTTTATCAAACCTCATTTATGTATTATTCTTACCAGGTGTATTTTTGAATGTAACAGATGAGTCCTTAATTTCCACTCCTTGTGCTCCAGGATGAACGAGGAATGGTTGCATGACTTCGTGATCTACATTGCATATTACGACAAAATAACCAGAAGACATTTCTCCGTAAAATGTCTTTTCGCCGTTTATTACCCACTCTCCTTTGACGTTTGATCTTGCGTTACAATTAATATCTGGGAGGGTTTCGTCCGTGGAAATCTTTTCAGCGGCAAGTAAATTTATCGACACATTTCCCGTCACCAATTCCGGAATTATTTTATTAGCGAGCTCCTCGTCTAGTCCTTTTATGATGCAATCCATGCCGATCCAATGATTTTTTATTCTCAACGCAGCCATAACGTCGTGACTGATTGTTTCCAAGTATTTGCATCGTTCCGTGATAATCGAGGCTAATCCGCCGTGTACGACGGTCGCGGGGGCTCCGTACATTTTAATATTTTTCAAAAATG
The DNA here is from genome assembly GCA_022495035.1 of Philopotamus ludificatus. Taxonomy (NCBI): domain Eukaryota; kingdom Metazoa; phylum Arthropoda; class Insecta; order Trichoptera; family Philopotamidae; genus Philopotamus; species Philopotamus ludificatus. The sequence continues at coordinate 59,783 of JAGXCT010037197.1, read as the reverse complement.
TTGTAAAATCATCGCTGGTCGAATTGTCGGCTGCGAAGCTTTTGATTGTTTTAACGTGTTGATTCATCTCTTCGATTTCGGCCTTGTTAAGAACCTCCGGAAACGCTAAAACTTCTTTTTCTAACTCCCCGATGAATAGTTCTTTGACAAACGGTTTTATTTGCGGTTTCCGTCGTTCTATTCGAGGCTCCACATTCGAAAAGACTTCGTTTAATTTCATTTCGACTACTTCCGATTTTTGTGTCGATGTAACATTGCGCATCGATTGATTTATCTGATATAAATTTTTCTGCAATATACTCCTTCGAGATAAATTGGAGCCTATGTGTAACGTGCGTGATATATTATTCATTTTATTGTGCTTGTTTGTAACTGCAAAATAAAACAAATCATTGTTAACGTAAATAATGTAGAAAATATACGCTGATGTGAAGCGGAATCGTGATTAAGTACTTGATATGTAAATGATTACGAAATATTAGATAATTGGATATGATATTCTACGAAAATTGTTTTTATTGCCAAAAATACATGCCGTTTTTCCACCAGTTTTAAAAAAAATTTAGCGTACAAGTAGGTATTATTTTTTTTGTTATTCACGTTTGAACAAACATTGTTCATATTATTCAAAGCAGTCTTAGCATTTGAAAATGTTCTCAAAATGAAACGAAATTAAACAGATATTCGACATTTTAATTTTTTGCAGAAATGACAATTCTGCCGCAGATAAATCATTTGTGATGTGTACGGAGAAAAGTGTGTTGCCGAACGAATATCCAGACAGTGGTTTGCAAGATATCAATTGTGAAATTTTTGGTTGCTGGATGAACCAGATCATGAAGTACCTAAAACACATTCTACGAGATGGTGGAGATGAATTTAGGCTTCTCTTAAATGGATGCAGCGTGTCAATGCTTGCACATCCCTCCAGGCATGCAGTGGTGGTTTATGCAGTAAGCGGAGTAAGCGGCTGAGAAGGGCCTCAGAATACCAAGGGTTTCAATTAAAATACACTTTTTTTTATCAAAAAATTATATTTTGTTGTTTAAATATTTACGTTAAGAAAAATACCGTATTTACTCGAATTTAGGTTGAGTCAGTAACTCACGAGCGGGCGAAGATGAAGAAGTAAAAATAGGCCATAAAGCTTATTATTTTTTATGGTTACCTCATTGTTCATATTTTTAGTAAACATGTAATGTAAATAAATAAACAATAATTATAATAATACAGTAAGCCTTGCAGAGTATTTTACGTAATATTCATACAATTAAACAATAATAAAATTAAGATTAGAGAATTAAAAATCAGTGTATAAAGACAGATAAAGTGTATTACCGAGGACTTTCTTATAATTATTTCTATAGAAAGAAATTAAATGGAATTATGGAAGAGAAATTGGCTGATATTTCCAAAAAAAAGCAAAAATGTTTACTGCTGCGAACTCTTTTCAACATCAAAATCTAAACTAATAAATGATTTCCAAAATTGGAGATTAAATTTATGTTAATTTATCAGACCATGAAGCTTCGAAGAAACATATGTCAGCAAGGGTCTTTCGGGGAAAATGCTCGGGCAACTAATAAATTAGAGACTCAAAAGACTTAAAAGACTAGTGGTGGAAAGCATAGGAAATGAGGCTCTGGTCAGCTGATTCCTTTCGTTTCTTCCTCTGACTGTCCCGTATCGTAGAAATGTGACCGGCCCACTGGAGTCTGGTTATTCTGACGACGGCTGTGACCAAGTATATCGTTTTTACGATTTGTATCGATTGAAATAGTATATAAAAAAAATGGAAATAAATATGTAGTCTTTCGTGTACATTTAATTATTGGCAGAGGAGAGATGGAAAGAAAAAACGATTAGATGAAATCATTCAAATTATTATAATTTTCATTACATTTTTGTAGCTTTATATAACATTGTTTTTAGAATAAATCATTGATTAAAGTTTTAACTTTTTTATGTGATATTGTTCGAAGCATGGCACCGGACACAGCGGCACATTACACTGCTTGCACATGTATTTTGTATCTTTTCTTTTCCTTTTATCTTCATATTTGGAACACACGGTGCACTGTCTTCTCCCAATGGATCCGGTGACCAATGTAATAGTACCTAAAAAGTGGCGATCTGTAACCGGTGACGGCTGTTCGACGAGTTTGCGTTTTTTCGGAGCTTCCTTTTTATTATGCGTTGTAATCAGTTGCTGTATAACATTCGCTTGAAAATCGCCCAAAGCCATAGATCTTCCGGTTTTATATTGAAAAATTACATATGCGTTATATAAACAGAGATCGACGATATGCAAAAATATTTTTTTATAACACTGTATCGTTCTTCTTATCGAATCTATCGAAGAAATCAGCATTTGCGATCTGTTTATTCTATCAACATTATTCTGATAATCCAAAGCACTGCAGGGCATCATTTCCCGCTCTTTTGTTATTCTGTTTATTTTATCGATTTCATAAAATTCTGGAGTATGCAGCGTTGTAAGTATTGTCATTTCGTTTTTATGAATCCACGTGAGAGCCATTGCGGCTCCAGTATGATAAACTAACGATTCTCCCTTTTTTAATTGTCCATTAATTTTTGGCAAATTTAATTTAGATCTCCGCGTTATTCCGCATACATTCATTTTTAACGCATGTAGTTTATTGAAAATCGATGGATTTGTAAACCAAACGTCGAGAAAAACGGTATGGCCTCGTTCTAAATAAGGAGTACACAGTGACATGACTATATCGTCGCCTGACATATTAAAATTTCGAATTCTCGTTTTCTCGGCGTACGTTTTTAAAAAGTTTTTTAATGCGAAATTCAATATAAATCCTGATTCGCAATCGCGTATAGTAAACAGTTTTAATCCGTAATGAAACTTCTTATTCGGAATGTATGAATGTAGAGCCAAACGCCCTTTGAAGAGATGATGACTGTTTTCTATGCATAAATTTTGATACGGATATATAGTTTCGGAAAATTTTTTTTGCACCGTTTCAATGAATGATTCAATCGGAAATAGATTATTTTCAGATTCAGGGACGTGATTATCGCGGAAATAAAGTATTCTCGCAAGCAGTCGAAAACGGTTTCTGGACATTGTTTCCGAGAAAATCGGTAAATGAAATAGTACATCGGTGGACCAATGTTCAATCGGTGTGCCATGCGAATTTCTCGATTCCAGCATCGACAATCCAATGAATATGTACAGCTCGTCAATGTTCGTATCAGACCAACGACTCATTCTCTCGCACATATTATTTTTTATATAATTATAATTTTTATTTGTACACTCTACAATATTTTTGACCATATCGGTGGTTATGAACGTTTTGAAAAAAACCATTTCGTTTATATCGTCTTGGACGTCGATTTTAAATCCAGAATCGCTCGGATCGAACGGATGTATCTGTGGAACAAATGTGTCCGATTTCCAGTCATATTTGTATTTTCTTGGTATTTTTTTCTTCATTAGACTATTAGTGTCGTCATCGGAACTTTCTGAAATATCTGAATCTTCAGAATTTGATAGCATCCTTAATTATATATAGATCTTGAAGCTCAGAAAAAATCTTCAACCTGAGTAAATGATAAATTGTAAATTTTTATTTAAAAATCTATCATTATTATTATAAAATCATTAATTAAATGGCTAAGATCAAAGCAGCAAATGAAAGAAGAAAATATGAAGTATTTATTATCATGAGATTTGACATGTGAATAACCGACAAATAATATGGTCTACAGTACAGAAAAAAAGATTGAATAGAATCAGATTGTATGTCAAACATTTTACTTAAAATATAAGGCGGGATTATATAATTTTTCAATTTTGGAAATTAATAGCGTTGATATAATTGAGGAAGAGTGATTTTTATTCTTAGTAATGAAGAGATTATAAAGCAAAAATGTGTCCAGTCAAAGGTATGTTGAAGTCATTGTGGAAATATTAGAAAATAGCATGTTTTGATATTAGAATTGAAAAGACATTACCCAAATAACCTATACGCCGACAGCTTCAATATTATTTGGCCTTAACACATTTATTTTTGATCATAGTAAATTAATGAAGGTTAAGAAATACACATAATTTATTTATTCAAAAAAAGCGTTTAAAAACTTTAAATTATTATATAAATTATTAAAAACTTTATCATAATTGAATTAAATACCGATATTTATATTTTTATTATTTCTTTAACTTTAAAATAAGATATATTAATTTTATGAATGAAAATCAATAATATTTCCTTTTTTTAATGAGTATACACTATACACTAAATTACAACATTCGATACATATTTTTTGTTATATTTAGTACTAAATAAATTAAGATATATTATTACATATAAAAAACCTCATTCACGGATAATCAGTAATAATATAAATGCGAACTTGAACGAAGGTGGTAGTTTTATCGACTGGCAGCACTGACGATGTATCGTGTGTTGCCATTTGCATTGTTATTAATCTTCGCTACGCGTCAGTCCCGAGCTCTCTCCAACTCTCTCTATTTTGCTAAGCGTCCATAAGATTTATCGCAAAGATGACACGCCACGCACGCAATTGTACAGCGGGAGCGGTTTATACATATCACGAAAAGAAGAAAGATGCTGCAGCCTCTGGATATGGAACTTATAGTCAAAGAGTGGGAAAGGATTCAGTGAAGGTAAGATTATATATTTTAATATTATTTAAGCATTCAATATCTTTCTATAATACACATAATATAATTATTATTTTAAGGGATTTGATTGCTGTAACATGACACTTCAACCGTGTCACATTCCAGTGATAACTAAAGAAGGATATCTCTTTGACAAAGAAGCCCTTATAAAATATATTATTACAAAGAAAAATGAATACAGTCGTCAGCTCAAGGAGTACGAACGTCAAAAGAAACGTGGTGAAGACGAAATCGCCGAGTTAGCAGCTGCCGCTAAGAGATCTGAATTACAGAAATTTTTCGATGGCGAGAAAAATATTGCCAGCTCCATCGCAACTAAATCGGACAACAGCGCGACCGAGTCCGTATCTAATATGGCCGGTGGGAAAAATAAGACACTACCGAGTTTTTGGGTACCGTCACAGCTTCCCGATGCCAAAATTACTAAATTAAATAAGCCAGATTCAAAAGTTCTATGCCCCATCAGCGGAAAACCATTGAAAATGAAGGATATGATTGACGTAAAATTTACACTTGTTAAGGATCCAGACGATAAGAAATCTTTAATTGCAAAGGAATGCAGGTATGTTTTGCATTTTATATTTATGGAAAATTATTGTATTGAATAATTGTTCTAATTGATTTTTATTATTAGGTACATGTGTCCCGTGAGTCACGATATCCTCAGTAATTCTGTTGCCTGCGTAGTGTTGAGGCCGACCGGTGATGTTATAACATCTGAATGTTTTGAAAAATTGGTTAAGAAGGATTGGAAGCATCCATTAACCGGCGAAACATTAACGGAAGCTGACATTATACCTATGAATCGTGGTGGTACTGGTTTTGCATCTACAAATCAAGGATTGTCGGGGAGTACAGCACGACCTGTTCTCCAAGCTTAAACATATAAATAAATTGCATTTTTTAAATAGATTTATCTGTATATTGTAATCGGACATATAAAGTGCAACTGTACACTTATTTTTATTGTAGTTAACTTACTAAGAATCTTCTAGGAAATTCTGGATTGATGTTAAATTCAGAATTCTATTAACAGAAGCAATGACATATGTCCAATGAACGTTATGTATAGAACCATTTAAATAACTAATGTAATGATATTGTTATCGGTTCAAATATATAATACAATGGTTTTATAATTATTTTCATTGTCAAATAAAAATGTATGAAGCGAAATGAATATTTTATTACCACGTAAAATACAATTAACCAATATTATTACAGTCAGCCCTCGCATATCACTTACTAAATGTTTTCAAGGTCAAATTACATATTTCGTAAATATATAATATATGGCAGAGCGAAATAAAGGTGTATGCTCTTTGGTTGACAAGACTTTTTGTAGAAAACAGAGATTAAGAGGTGTTATAGGAGGACTGACTACTCATCCTATTTTGTTGTGATATTTAAATTTGGGTGCTACTTAAGTATGCTCTCCACCTGTTATAATAATAATATAAGTGGACTTGGGGTCTTTGCCACCTGAAGGGCACTACATTATCTCCAGTATCCGCCAGTCCTGGGCATTTTCCATCCATCTCCTAAGCTACGGCAGGGATGTGATCAGCTCAACGCTAGCCCTCGAGATTTACTAGGCTATTACATTACGGGTCAGGGCGCCAGCCATGAGCCTGGCTTTGCACAGGGATAAGGTTGTTAGGTACCTTCCAATCCTGGCCGCTATTCTGAGACATTGTGTTATTCCCCTTTGGTGCGGAGATAAATTGACGCCTTTGAAATATGGTGCTGGCAAAGCATGCTGAAAATACCATGGATTGCTAAACATTTGCATTGAATAAACATTTCTGTTCTGAAAGAAATTAGGAACGAAAAAAATAGTAGACTTAACTACAGGTCTCCAAAGGATTCTTCATTATTTTGGACATCTCACTACAAGAAACGATAGCCTGGAGAAGCTCGTCGCGGTTTGTTATTGTATAATGACATAGGGAAAATGGTAGGGCACCCATACGGTGGAGCAACTAAGTGAAGACCTCCAGGGTATGTAAATAAATAACTGAGCACCAAAACGGCCATCAAAAATAAAGTTAGCAATGCGAGATATGATAAAACAAAAATGTTTAAATTTCATTATTCATTAATGTTTCCGGAATAAATATATAATTAATCTTAATTTTTAAGCAATATTTATGGCATTTTTCACTATTTGTAAACATTTATAAATATAATACATATGGATCCGATTGATGATAGGGGCAACACTTGCTGGTCATCACTATGGTTACATATTCCTAAACATTACAAAAAGTTCTATACAAAATTTAAGATTAGTATATTAAATATGGTTTATGTGCCTCAATCATCCGTGGCTTTTGCCAAATCCGTACCGGATGATGATGATGATATATACTCTGGATTCGATAATGTACCAGCGGCATTAGATTCAAAAACATTGCAGCAGGATGAGACATTGCAAGAGGCGTTACGTACTACTGCAATCGGCAAACGAATGCCAAGCAGAAGCGGTGTAAGTGCATGTGAACTTATTATACAATGAGTATAATATTAATTTGAGCTTGTTGATAAGGTTTTCCGGCAAGGTATCAGAATGGGACGAATAGGCACAGGTCAACTTGGTACAGCGCGTTTAGCCACTGGACATCCAGGCACTGGTCGTTTAGTTACTGGTCGCATAGGCACCGGAGTTCCTGGAAATGCTCCAAGACCAATGACGGCAGTAAGAGCTGCCGGATATAGTTCGTCGCCCCAAACAAAACAATCGGCACCACCGCTACATCAACCGAAAGAAGACAAGTAACATTTTAAATTAGTTTCTCTAAAATATTATATGTGTAATATATATTTTTTTATAGCATTGAAGAAAATGTTAAACAAATGGAGGCGAAAATTATGATGCTCGTAGAGGAGTCCAGCTCACTTAGAATCTCACCACATATTAACAGTGGCGACGGAGCAAATAGCTCAAATTATGATCCGGCTAAAGTATAAAAATATATATAATAAGATGATATATGTAAATGTTCATATAATTTTATTTTTTCAGTCATTGGCTAAAGCTCAAGAAGCTTCTGGTTTAGAAAGACAGCTTATACGATTACAAGATCAAGCCGGTGTCAGCGATTCTCATAATCTTGATATCACTTTTTCAGTATGTCTAAATTTAATAGACGATCTATTTATCTATATGAACACAATTTATTAATATTGGTGTTTAGGTTGTCTTAAATTTATCATGTGCTTATGAGCGAGCTGGTTTGGGTGGTGAAGCATTACAAGCATTAGCAGCATTGACTCGTGGAAGCGGTAGCAATAGCGGAATAGGCAACGCTGGTGGTAGCAGTCTTTTACCGGGACGGGCGATGGCATGTCCTCGCCTCAATGCTGCAAATATTCACTTTGCTCACGGTGAACATAGACGAGCATTGAAATTGTTCCGGATGGCATTGGACAGAACTCCTTCTGCCGAAAAAGATTTAAAGTAAAATATTCATATGTGTATAATCGATTGCATATATTTTTTTAACGTATTTAAATATTTTTAGGCTTAAAATTATGCATAACATTGGATTACTATTAGTGCGAATGGGAAAATTCAGAGATGCCGTCACTAATTATCAACATATGATGCACGAAGGACCAGATTTCAAAACAGGTGAATATTAAATAATTTTGATATTGTAATCGATTTTATATGAATAATTTATTTTGGAATCGTTAGGATTGCACCTTGTTTTGTGTCAAGTTGCACTTTCTGATATCGATGGTGCAAAAGCAGCTTTTCAGTCGCTTATAGAAGTTGAAATGGAAGAAGACTTTGAAGAAAAATTTGGTATTTCAGAGGTATTTGTATGAAATTACATTTTTTTTACCATTCTAATATGTTTATATAATGTTTATATTATTTTAGGATAAAGAAACTGAAGCTATGGTATTTGCTGACGTTATACGAGCAGATAAATTAAGTTCATGGATTCAAACCGAACGTGCTAATGCGGCGAGATGTGTTTTACGTGCAGCTCATGCAATTTCACTCAACGATCCTAACGGGTGATGAATAGAGAACTGTTTTCATATTTTAAATCAAGATTTTAAATCATTTAATTTAATTACTTTATATATCAGGGTTGAATGGTGTGCAGAAGCTCTCCGAGGATCACCGTGTGCGTTGTTGGCTGGTACATTGGAAGCGGCAGGAGCCCATGTTGCATTACAAGGTGGTCGAGCTGTTCCCGCTCGGCAAGCTTTACGCCGATTAGCTACTCGACCAGATCGAGCTTTACGAGCACTCGCACATGCTAATCTCGCATTTATGGCACTCGTGGTATATATTAATATTATTATATAAATATAAATTATATAATAACAATAAATTATATATATATATTAATAAAGTATCATTTTTAATTGAACAGGAGGGGGATGTTGTGTCAGCTGGAGAGCTATCTGAACAGGCATGCTCTGAAGGCGCCGGAGGTCCTGATGCGGCTGCTTTAGTAACACGTGCATTATGTGAAGGACGTTCTCAACGATGGAGGGGAGCACGTGCACTCTTACGAGAAGCTTGTCTAGCTTCACCATCAGCACGGGATCCAGTATATAATCTCGGTGAAATATCGTTCATTCCTGTATTATTGCAATGTAGCAGTCGATCTAATATAATTTGTTACACGTAGGATTGGCATGTGAACGCTTAGGTGAACGTCAAGAGGCAATGACATGTTATGAACGTGCATCGAGAGCCGTTCCATCTGATCCATGTGCAAGAGTTCGCCTCGCTGCATGTGCTCGTGCCATGGGCAATGTCGATGCTGCGGCTCATTGGTAATGTTATTTGTAATTAGTTTTATTGTTCATTAAAACATAATTTATATATTACTCAGGTATCATCAGGTTTTAGCAGATGTACCAAGTGATCCGAGTGTTTTAATCGAAATGGCTCACATGTATGAAGAATCTGGCGATTTGTCGATGGCTCAGCAATGTTATATGGATGTAATGATAAGCTGTAGAATACTTAAATTGGCTGTGTATAATATATTATATATTACATGATTTAGGCAGATGCAATATTTCCCGGGAATTTGGAGATATTAGGATGGCTAGGATCTCATGCTCGATCTTCTGGCGATCCTATCGGAGCGTTGGAATATTATAAAAGAGCATCTGTTCTGTCTCCGGGACATGTGAGTATTATTTAACATCTACTCGATAACAAGTATGTTAATTATATTTATTTTATAAAAGGTTCAATGGGGTCTCGAAGAAGGTGCTTGTTTAAGAGCGGCCGGTCGATATCAAGAAGCATTGGTTACTTATAAAAAACTTAGAGAACGATTCCCGGATAACATTGAATGTATGTATATATTCGTTATATTTGGAATATTTAAATTGTAATTGTAAATGTCAATAGGTTTGAAAGTCATTGTTAAACTTTGCGGAGATCAAGGCCTACGAGAAACAGAGAAATGGGCGGCCGAATTACAACGGGTTCAACGTCAACACAATATGTCCATGCACACTTCATCTGGTAATTATTGATCGTATATTATGTTATTTAGGATTTTATATATTAAGTTATAATTTGTAACAGGTTCTCCTATGACGATCGGTAGCGGTGGATCATCACGTGGAAGTTTCTCACCACCCGGGACAGCGCCAAACGGAGCAGTTCAAGGTATTCGTATATTTAATAGTATGTAGAGTATTATCAATTAACGATTTTGAATCATTCATATATATTTTTAGCGACTAAGGGAAATTTATCAGCTGTAAGTCGAAAATCAGGCCAGTGGAATGGAATATCTAACGCACCATACGTATGTCAATATTTATTTATATTGTGAACCTTTATATTCGTTGACGAACACATTAATAGACGCAGTTTTTCCATAATAAATAAGTGAAGTTCTATTTATCCGATGATGACATACGAATTGGAAGGGTAGGAAAATTATAATTTTTAAGAAGAAGCATCATATGCAATTAAAATAAGCTAATTGAATTCTGGGGATGGGTTTTGTTGCGCCAATGTGTCTGTAGTGTGTATTTGTTTCTATATATTTATTAAAAACCTTACTGAAGTCAAGTATCTTTATCATTGTATGTATTTATTTGTGTTTTGGTAACTATGGCAATATTCAGTTGCTACTTTCTGACGATAATCTGCATTTAAGCTAAATTAAACAATATAAAAGATGATAATGAATTTTTTATCATTAAAATGTGATCTAACCAGATGAATATAAAGGTTTTACTGTGATTATATTAATATATATGTATATATATCCATATTATTATGGAATTACATATACATATATTATAATATTTAAAATAAATTTCAGGCATCTCCGCCTCCACCATCTGTGAATTCCGGAAATTCTCTACGAAGAATGGTTTTTATTTTATTTGAATGCTTGAAATATTCATTATTATATTTATTTCTTATTTAATTATCACATATTTGTAGATTACCAGTTCTGGAAAGAAACAATCTGAAGATGAGGATGAATTGCCATTACCGCCCGAATAAATCAACGACGGAATGAAATAAATGAGAAAATAAAATATATTTTATGTTTAATAGTTTATTAACGGTGTAATTTTAAATATTTTAGTATGTATATATAAAACATAATATGTATGTATATATATATATTTACAACTCCAATTTGGTCCCACTACATTCTTCAAAATTTCAAGAACATTTTTATGTGCATAAATATTTTTTATTTCTTATTGACATGAATGTAGTAATGGAAGATTTTATTTATTAAGAATTGATCATTTTTTTTTGAATAGGCGATAAAATAATTGATAGCACTGAAAAATTAACGATTTCAGATCAAAGATACAGCACAATACGCGTGTACATTTTGTAAAAATATATTTCTGTATTTGATACATTAAATTGTAAATATTGTTTTTTAAAACTTACATAAAATAACGTTTTATAAATAAAGATATGTTAAAGATATGAATACATAGTATATTTGCGTATAAATTATATAGAATATAATTCAAATTAACGAGATTAAGAATTTATTTATAAATATCATCGATAGCGATAAAATATATGTATGTGTGTATTATAATATATAAAACATTACAGTTGAAAACAATACATTTTATTATAAACATTTGGCACAACAAATATATTTCGATATATTTATTATATATATATTGTATAGATATCGTCGTAAATTTTTGCTAAATGCAATTTATTTATTTAATAGTATATTTAATCTATTTAGATTGGTGATTTCATTGTGATAAAATCAATAAAAATACAGTGTATATATCATTCATAGTTAAAATCCTTTTTAAATATTTATATAATTTTTATAAGAAAATAACATTAATAAATATGTAGATTGTTAAATATTATAAATAATTTTTAGTGTTTTAGGATGATGAAAAATATAAATATGATTTTTATTGACGATTGTGTCGGTATACGTATGTGTAAAAGCTAAAACAATGTGAACAACGGAAACGCTTACACGAGTAATTGAGAAGATTTTACTGACAAATTGTGAAATTATTGTCAATAACTGTTTAATTTTTCTTAATATTAATCGATATCGTCAACCTCGAAACTCTCCTTTATCATTTCTAATTCCGCTCGGTAGTGATAGCTGTGAAGATTTTCAATTTGTGCTGTCGTCGTGATGCTCACGCATTGAAAATCTTCCTCTTCGCTGAGAGTCGGTTCGTAGTCGAAACTAGTTTCTAATGCTACCGTTGCAGTTTCAACGTTACCGCTAATAGTGTTTGATTTATATTTATCGTTTTCTAAATTATCCTTGGTCGGTTTTGATATTGTTTTTTTTTTACCGGCGTACTTATCGTCGTTTCTATCGTGTAAGTCAACGCTGGTAGTCGCAAACTTTGGCAAGTCCCTGTTGACCTCGTTGAAGATTATTTCTGCACATCGACGCAGTTCGGCTAATTGTTTAGGATTGATTGCAGAATTATTGTCGATGTCGTCCGTCGGTGTGGTTCCGGAGGAGAAGCCGTCGTAGCCGACCGAGTCTGAAATATCACAGCTTGTACCCATGTCTTTGTATTTGCCGGTTTTTAAATCAGATTCTGGACTGAGTTTGAAGTTTTCGGGTTTAGCAATCGCCACCTTGGAATCTATCAACATGTTATGTTTTGATTCTGCATCTTCTACTCTTCTAATACTCTTTTTTCTTATGAAATTATCAGCCATGCGGTCCATATCGTCAGTGTTGTATTTGAATATGTCGTTTTCTTTATTCTTTACCACGCCAGGACTCTCGTCTATAAAAAATATGTCAGCTGGATCCTGCGATAGTATTTTAAGTATCGATAAAGTGTTTGCTTCTACGTTTTCATTGGTTAAATCTACTTTGAATGTATCTACAGTATGCGGTGGATGTTCTATGGTTTCATTTAACTCTAAGCATCGTTGTTTCTTTTTGGAACATTTTGATGTGTTACCGTCTGATTTTTTTCTTTCACCTCCGGTGCTGAATAGATATTCTAATAGTGATATTTTATCTTCACCTGCCGATGATCGTTTTCTAAATATATTTCGCTGTATTTTTGTATTAGGACTTTTTGTCACCTCTCCAGTGCATTCGTTATCTTGTTGATTTTGTGGTGTGCTCGATAAGAATTCAACATATGTTTCCATTTTTGGACTAGTTTTCGTTTTGGTTTCAATCTTCGGTGACAATTCCACCGTTTCTTCTCTGCTATCAAACTCTGATGGACTTTGTTCTGACCAGAAGCAACTACTCTTCCTCCGTACCCTCTCTAATACTTCTGATTTTGGACTCTTCACAATTTGATATAGATAATCTATGATATTTTGTAACTTACCGTCGTATGTTTTATTATCTTCACTTGAATTTAAAACATCATTACTACAATTCTCGTTACCAGCGTTTGAAGAAAGTTCATTCATTTCTACATCCATCCAGGCACATTCTTCATTATTTTCATTTCTATTATTCTTAAAATTAATGGTTTCATGAAGTATTTTCAAGAAATCTTTGGCAATTTGACTGGCAGATTTGGGAGTATGGGGTGCAGTACTAGAGCTATTGTTTATGCAGTAGTTTTCTGAAGTGTGAGCCGAATTAGTGGCGTCTTTACTACCTATGATTTCAGTCTCAATATCATTATATGACTGTTTACTATCTGTATTTCTATCATCATCGAGCTTATCCGGTGCATTTTGCGAGGAATTGCTTTCTCTGAAACCGGTTCGTAAGAAGTCCCATAACGACTCAATTATTTCTGATGATGACACTTTGCTAGTAGAATCGAGATTTTCATCCTTTTCTGACCTCTGAGCACCATCTTTGAAACGAGTCTCCCAAGTCCAAAGACTTGAATTCAATCCATGGTAACCTAAATAATATTAATAAAATAATTATCATTGAAGACATAATTATAAATAAGAATATGAAGATGAGTTTCTCATTACCCTCGGCCAGAAAGTGCCAAACTCATGACTTCCACTGCCTGAGTTTTCTAACAGATGCACGTTTCAGTCTAGCAACTGCAGCCACGAACAAATCTTCAGCTGCTCGTGATCCAGTAGAACCACTCGTACCGATTCCTGATGCTCGTCTACTTCGATCATGACCAGATTGCTCTGGTATCAACGACGGAGTTAAGTAATCTTCATCAGCACTGAAATATTCTCCTTCCGAATGAACCTTGAACACAATAAAATTATTAAAGATCCATGCTTCTCTTATTATTAATATTAATAATATAAACATCTTTACCTCTCGTTTAGCACCAAATTTTCCAAACATGCTTCCCATTGCAGATACGCGCCTCCTGAAATGTTTTCAACAATTAATGCAAATCTCTTAAATTTGTGATATATTAAGAGAATATATACCTTCCAGAAGATGTTGGATCACTATGTGCTGCATGTATAGGCTTTTTTCCCGTAGAGATGTTTGAACCACTAGCTATATAAGAATTGCCTGTATCTTAAAATTATAAAAATATTATTAAAGAATCAAAACTAAGATAATTGGAGAACGAACAAATAGTTTATACTTGTAAGTACACCCCTGGTGAGACTAAAACCGCGTCCTATTTTAGCAATCGCCAATCTGTGCTTAGCGACACCTTGTCCACTGTTGCATTTCTCTCTGATGACAAATCTTCCTATCGTTTTCCAGTTGGCCTTAAAGCAAATTTTAATCTTAAACACATATTCTAGTAGATTGAATAGTAATATTTTGGTGTTTATACCTGTACCGTGTAAAGTTCTTCATCATCAGCTAAAGTTCTTCGTACCCCTCCTCCTCTGGTGCCCCAATCTAGATGTTCTTCCAAAACAAATCTGTAATTTTAAAGATATACATTTAAGATATTCTTTTATTTTAATTGACTTTAAAAGAGTTTTACTTGTCTGGATCTGCAGTACTTCTTCCTTTAGAGAGAGCTTGGCGAAGCACAGTTCCGGCAGTAGCAGCAGCTGGCACTCTAAGGATAGCATATGGAATATCGGGTGATACATCGTGGACACAAACTAAGAATCCTCCGCTGATTGCTTCATCGATGTGATCTTCTCCGCCTATTTGATTCTGTTCTTGTTCTTCTTTAGCAGTCACTTTGCTATACAGTTTAACCAAATAATATAATGTTGTAATTAATCTTAAATTATTAGATGTATACCTGATAGTCGTCAACCACGCTCGACTGGTAGGATCATCTCCCAATCGTTTCAGCATCAATTTATTTGCACTCAATGCCTTTTCGTTTGGTGCTAAAACGCGCGGCCCTCCAGGAGCTCCGGCATCTACAAGAACCGCATGTCCATACGTATTTCCCATGCTTTCTAATCTCATACATCTGGCCACTACCTATTTTGCATAAAATCATAAATTAGAATTTTATTCAGCATTATTTATAGCAGTTTTAAGTATTCAAGTACCTCATCACTGGTCGTCTCCTCGGCAACTTTCAATATTGTATAGGGTTCACTATGTAAAACACCATGGACGGTTAAAAAATGAGCTGGTCTTCGATTGGAGCCGAGTCCTTCTTGTTCAGCGCGCGAGAATATGAACAACGACGCCATATTCAATGGCTTATTCGATGGAGATCTACATATTAAAATTAAGATTTTCGTTAAATATTTATATAAAGTGAATGCTGT
Organism: Philopotamus ludificatus; assembly: GCA_022495035.1. Taxonomy (NCBI): domain Eukaryota; kingdom Metazoa; phylum Arthropoda; class Insecta; order Trichoptera; family Philopotamidae; genus Philopotamus; species Philopotamus ludificatus. Next base: position 43,956 of record JAGXCT010037197.1, on the reverse strand, counting down.
TAAAGAATTGACGAACCTTAATCTAATGTGACGATAGCCCGGTCTTAAACATTTTAAAGGAACGATGCGTTGCGATAGTGTAAAGTTGGTATCCGAATCGTAGATGGTGAATCTTAGAAACGCCAAATCTAAGAATTGTATCTATAAAAAATAATGATATTATTAAAAATGTATAATACGAATAGATTAAAGGCGTTTGAATTCTGGTGCACCGTAAAATATAATACTTCGGACACAGTGCCTTCAACAATAATAAAAGATGATAGAAGCAATGGCTGGGTCTGAGGAGACACGTGGTTGCCGAACCAAAATCATAATTCGTCCAGTAAAGTAATAAGCTTTGCAGACTCTTCTTCGTGAATCGGCACCTTCGTGTCTGAGGATCGTGGACATACTAGACCCGAATCTCCTTGATTATGACTCTCTAGGATCCTTTGAATTCCGCATCTCGCATTGGTCATATACAGTGGCTCTTCTAGATAAAACTAATAGAACCCTTACCGAATGGAGACCAATATATATGAGACCCAGAGGCCAACTGAGAAAACGATGGTTCAAATGGGCACTGGAAGATCTTAAAATTTCTTCACTGGAGCATGAGGGATATGAAGACCACCGCCTTGGACAGGACGACATGATGAATATTGTCTTTGAAGTCAAAACCCACAAGAGGTTATAACGCCAACAAATCATCAATTATCTCACAGAGAAAAGAGAGCAGCAACATGTAGACGACGTTAATGTGTTCATAGACGAGTACGGCACCACATGAAGAATATATTTTCAAAAATTGTTAAATCTCAGAACTTTATTTTTGCCCAACGATCGTGATGGTAATCATGCTGCGTGTGCTTCTTTATTCTATTTTCCCATTACTTATTGTCAGATTTCTTCACCAGCCATTTCTAAAGCATTCTGTCGCTATGATTAGCCTGATCTCTAGACTAACTGATAGACTAATTTGCAAGATAACATTTCTTAATCGCTTTTGATTTGTCATATCCCAACAAAAGGTGTTGGGTCCTGAAACCATCATCGATAGAATCTTATTTTCCATAGTCTTGTCGCTTATCCGGTACACAAACTCTTACCAGCGGAGTCTGTTCTCTAAAATATTGTTTTGGGATAAGTATCATCCTTTAGCTCTCTAGTACGTCATTGATTTGGTTAGTGTCCTCGAGAGTGCGGTCCATTATTAATGTGAGCTTCCATATATAATGGTAGTTTTTAGCTTTTGGACGCGCCGGTTGCTTTAAGCAGATCGTCCCAAGTGCAGGTGAACGGGGTTAATGCACATCTCCGTCATGCGGAGTCTGTTGAGGGTCTTCCATTCAGCATAAGACAAGGATTCCCGTTTGCAGGCTAAACTGCACTTGGGTTGTTCTCTTCACCTCCTGACTCCTTCCGCAGCAGCTGTGTCGGTGATCACGTTAACTGTACTGGAATAGCTGGCTCTTGAGCTGAGTCTTTTTGGAGGGGGTTCATGTCCAAGCGTAAGGTGTATTGTAACATATGTTTGACAGGTTCGTAGACCGTCGGTTGTTATGGTACTTCGTATACTAGGATGAGATCATCAACGGTATATCATATATTGTAATTATACTAAAACCTAGGATTATATATTTATTTACCCTGAATGTGAAGGTCTCATTCCATATAGGATTCAATGAGTTTCTCTTAATAGCGACAGTTTTTCTTCGGCAGCAGTCAGTCGACACTCCATTAACTTCGACTTCCACGAATGGATCATGAGGCGTACTACTGTTGGAACTATCATGCTCTGCCACATATTGTCCAGATACAATGCTCAATGTTAATCTCCAACTGTGCACACCTTCAAACTCCTTCTCCAGCGGATTGAATCTGATGAAAAAAATGAATAATTGAAATTACGAATTAAATTATTTCAGATTCGATTCATACCTTCTGTACATGATGTGATTCGGATCCCACATGATGCTGGGCTTTCTCACATAACCCAACGATCCGTTCTGTTCGAACATAGCCGCGTTCATGGCCATTGCGGCGTCTTCCGTTTGATAATTCAACGCTACCATCTGTATACCACACGCCCAAAATTGAACGGGATCAAAATTTGATGAATCAATTCTCAATCTGCATTTTAAATATTATTAAAAAATTATATATCTAGATATATTATATTGAATTATATATGTGGATTTTTTATTTTACCCAGCTGGATACGTTCTCATGAGCTGTGTCTGAGTATGAGCGAGACAGGCCAATGGATGTTTTCTGCAAACTTTTTTCGCTAGCGGTTCTCCTAATGTACAACACTGGTAACAAGGATGCCTTGTGTTGCGTACTCCTACATTTTTTCTAGTCATCTGAAACGTTATAAATCAATATATTATTTTCAAAATTATTCGTTGAGTTTCTGAGAAAATTATTCAGGTGTTGACTGAAAATCTGATTGAACCAAAGATTATTTTGGTATATTAAATCATACCTGAACACCTGCGAGATTATCGCTGCCATCGTTTGGTTCAAAGCTTGTAATTGTCGGTTGATGATGCACTGATTTAACCGGAGATTGACCTGAAGGAATGAAACCCAAATTCGGATTCAATCCTCGGAATTTGATCGCCTGCAATCATCAGAATTATGAGATACGCATTGCAAATTTTGCATTATTGCTAAATAAATATAATACCTGAACATATGTAACAATATCGCTGAGTTCCTTTGCAATCTGATTGCTTCTCTTCCTAGGCGCAACGGATGGTGCAAGTATTAATTTTGTACCAGACGTATCTCCATCAGTTTCGCTCTTGCGGAATCCGGGATACAATGGTGGACGAATTTCAGTTTTTCCATCCATTGAGCTAAGTATGTTATGCAATTCTTTTTCTAAAAAAAATAAATTGATATATTTTCATGAAATAAGCATTATTCAAATACTAATTTACCATCTAGTTCATCGTCGTCGTCGTCATAATCTTCATCGGAAAAATATTCGGATACGGATGAGCATCCGCTTTGAGCGGATATGATCGAACTATTACGTATGGCTGTTTCATTGGATGATTTACTTCCGTTAGGATGTGATCTGAAATATTATTATTGAAATTATATGCATATTTATGAATTATCAATGTATTTAATTGCATTTACTTGGATGCTGCCGTTTGCGGATTGGAAGGACCTTGTCCGTGAAGAGGACTACTCTCTCCGGCGCCTAACTTCTTATTTTTAATTAACACTCTGTATTTCAATTGTTCAGGTGTAGGCAATTTTGGTTCATCAAGGCAATCAGTGTCAAATAAAAATTGTGTTACCAATTTATCTCCAAATACAGACTATAAAGATAAATAAAAATATAGATTCGTATACTATCATGTACAAAAAGACTAGATTGAGTCTTTGAAGAGATTTGCAGATTTTTAATAAACATTTTTGAATACTGCTAATGAGCTGTAGAGATAATTATAATTTATAAATAAAAAAGGCAAAAACTGCATCTCAAATAAAATTTCAATGCGATTTTTATAAACAAAACCAAAAACCTAACTACACTAAAGCTTAAAAAACATTGAAATAAGCGAATGAGCTAGTGGTCTACCTATTCTCATTTATCTGCATACGGGGTTCGATAAAAAATATGGGAAATTTTTGGTTTTCTTAGATATGTTACATTTATTATTAAAAGTAGTTTCCATCAGATACATCATACACTCCTTTTCCATCCTCTAAGTACACATAACTCTTTTTTACACGATAGATAAGTTTCACCAAAAACCGTGTAAAAATACCATATAAAAAGGAATAGAATTTATAGAAAAAATGATTATTGGTTTCCATAAATTAAAAGACCCGTGTTATTTGAAAGAAGAAGAACATTTTGTTATAGACAATCGTGTAAAAAAGGTAACAGTGAAAACCAAAATGTCATTTCCTTTGTTTCCTGAAAACTAATTTGTAGTATATTTTAAGCGCCTTCTCTTTTTTTTATTCTTTCCCTAAATGTATTTTTTATTGGACTAAATCCTGGATCCTAAAGTTTTTCCATTTTCTCTAAAATAGCATTTCGATTATACGATGACTTTTTTAAACTATTTTTTGATCCAAAAAATATATCGTTCTCTTGGTTCAAACCAAAACTTTTGACAACAAATGTGAAAATTTCGCCTGTCTCAAGAATGTCGAAATCTCATATAGCGCCAAGATAGAGACTACGGTATAAAAATTTACTTTATAGAAGACTAGTCACTTTTGCAAAATTTATGGTTAGGATTTTTTAATTGTATTTTGTAAATTTAACGAATTTAATACATTAAACTTTTTTTCATTCCCATATTTTAAATGATCTTGTTCTATTTTCATTACGAAATATGTAATTTAACCTTAACATTTTATCATTTTGTAGAAAATTGCAATCTAGAAAGAAGCACTATAGAAGGGATTGTCCTACTCTATAGCAGCGAACGCTATAGGAGGGTTGATTAGACTGTTATTTCAAAACCGTGTAAAAAATAGTTGAGTGTATTTTTGGAACGCAGTTTTGGATTTGGCATTTAGTTACTTTAGAGAATCTGTTCATTTCTCCTCAATATTGACAAAACGTCGTAATTTCATAATTTTTTCATCTCCCTGATTTTTTAATTAGATAAGTCCCGGGGGACGTATTCCACAAATACCGAGACTGAAACGTTATAACGGTGATGTTTTTTTTTTTTTAATTTCTGGCACAAATTATAACAAAAAGAAAATTTGTAACAATAGGATTTATAAAACTATATGTATAAAAGCGAAATTTAAAAATTGTTTATATACCTGAAATATATTGGCCATGACTATTTGCTGCGGAATACTGCAATGATTTTCTATACTTAATAAAAGTGGATAGGGCGAGGTGACGAAAGCACTTCTTGCAATGGCTTCGACTACGCGTCTGAATGGAATTTTAGTCGTAAGAGTATGACCGTGGTATATTACAGGATTTCCATCTTCACCATCCCAACAATCCAATTCAACGCATCGGCATCCAGTGAGCAATACCTAAATAAAACCATAAATTATTTATCAGTCCAAAGAATAATTTAAAAAAAAAATGCATACCTGACTATAAAGTTCGACAGATGATTCTCCTTTCAGTTGATGTCCTGTGAGATAAGTATTATGGCTGGATGCGATATAATATTGACTCAACGGACCGTCCATTCCTTGCGTTTTCAGCGACTGATAAGACGATGTACCCTGATTGCCCTTTTGAAGAATCGGTGATATGATGGATCTAATATAAAATAATAAAATCAATCTAGGCTTTTTATATGTATAGATAGATAAAAATGTAAAATAGAGTACCTTGGTTCAGTATTATGTTTAAATTTTTCAGGAACAAATGCATAGTTATCCTTATCCATTAAAAATCTAGCGAATCCTTCGAACGATAGACACTTCTCTAATCTCAGAGCAGGATCAGGTTCGTGTCTCTAAAAATAAAATTGAAATATACAATAAGCCTTCATATAGCGCGGTTTTCACTAACGAGTGCGGCAGGCCCTCCCATAGCGCTCCCTACTAGAATGCTGTTTTTTGCCAACCGCTAAATTTTCTAGATAAAATTAAATATTTCGTAAATATGTTATACATTGCGGTGGAAAATAAAGGACTGAGTCCTTTAGTTGAAAACAAGATTTAACACGCCATTACAAATATGGAATAGAACAATAAATAAACCCCATCCCCAAATTTTGTTTGGTTGTATAGTCTTCTATAGCGACGCTCCGATTTCTGTGCTATAGGAGGACTAACTATAATTTCATTGTAATTTAATTAGCTATACCTGAACGATCATTTTGAGATCTTCATCAGTTTTGTGCTCCATTTGTCTGGTTTCACAAAATTTTCTCAGCGTCGCCATCGTGATGACTTGATCTTCACACTGTTTTCCTATGATTGCGCAATTGTCCACAATGCTAGTCGTAGCTATGTGATCGAAAACTTTTTTTTGAGCCGATTTATCAATATTTGAATTTAAATCCAATGATCCATTTCTAGTTAGTAATCCTGAAATAAATATAATTAAATGATCTCAAAATAATTTTAGAATCGTAGTTTATACGTACCACTTTTAATTAATCCTCTCATCCTGAAGAGTTCAGGGGAGCTGTGACTTTTTTCAGGACACAATGATTGTTTGCTATATCGTGCCATGGCCAGCTGATCAAATAAATCGCGGAGATCTTTTCGCATTAGCACGCTGTAACATGATCAATTTCAATATGCATTTGATTAATTATTATTTACAGTATTATACCTGAAAGATTTGAAGAGTCCGACGAAATCCTTAAAATCGAGCTGAGTGTCATAGCCTATCGAACATGATCGCAGATGTTTCATACTCTGCCACAGTCTTTCGCTCGATTCTAATCTCTTCAGACTGCGGAATGTATTAAATGAGTTATTTCTAAAATATTAAATATTCTGTAAACATGGAATATTAATATTATACCTTCCAGCCTCAAATTTGCTCCTAGCATTAGAGGGAGACGACATGGTAGCTGTGGTTAATGAACTATGTCGATTTTGTGGTTGCTTATATAGAAGCACGCTGCTCGCCGAATACGAGCTCCTGGTCCAAAGATAAATATTGAGGTTTGTTGCACGTTCAAAGGCATATTTAATTAAAATTAGAGAGATTACCTGTGTTTGGCCGGGGATCCGTGATGGGATTCATCTTCGCTCCTCGCTCCGGACGAATGTCCAGCCGATGACATTCTCGGCGAACATGTTTTCAGCTCAGATGTTGATTTATTCTTCTGATTTTACAATATAAAAGTTGTATTTTAGATATGATATAATAATTATTTTATTAAAAATAATATATGCGTATATATATACTTTAAATTTTATGTACGAAGCATTTCTGAAAGATGTTGCCATTGTATTTTCTCCGTCTGATCCTCCCCTTGGAGCATTAGGACCAGGTCCCACGAGTCCGGCCAACGACCAGTCACGTCCACCGAAAGCCTGAAGAAAAAAAATCCCAACTCATACAAAGTGTTCTACAAGTCACGCACGCCAAACAAGTAAGCACATACACGTACAACGAAACAGAGAAGTATTTCTTCACGGGATAATCGTGGAATATCAACGAGAAATCTCAATATGTCTCGCTGCAATGCTGTACAAAGAGCGCCACGCCAAGTCATGTCTCACAATTTCGTCAAAAATAAAACTTTTACGTAGCTTATGGTGATTGCATTCACGGCTGCAGTCTTGTCATGTCTGCGCAGTTCGAGAAATGCAATTGTTGGTGACGGAAACGTGTCGAATTGCTGAACGCGCAAAACCAAAATGCACTAGATATTGTACGCGAAATGTAACGGCATCAATCATACGTATGTAGTAATAAAATCTATAAGATGTCTAATCCTAAAACCGATAAAGGACACGTCTGATGTTGTATGGCGTTTTCTTTATCAAAGCTCAATCGTCAACGAATCCACCTAAGCTTTTATCGAAATTTATCGTAAACTGCTGAGAGTACGCGGATGTTTTACGAAAATTACGTATTTTCAATAAAATGTTTTCTCCATTGAATACTTTGGGTCTATTGCCCTTAGTGTCTGGCCATATTTAAGAATTTCATAATTAATAGTCCTTTTACAATACCATCATACAGACAAAAGTACCTTTTTGATTTTTTGGTTCAGTTTCAATTTTTTGTCGGAAAAAAATCCTGCATTAATCTAACATAATATGATGGATGCATATTTACATCCATTCGTATTCCATGAATTTATCCCAAATAATTTCAGCTGTATGTCTTGCATTATCGTGTTAAAAATATGTTTTTTCTATGGATTTTCTGGATTTTTTTTCAAGAATTGCGTCTTAACATTTACTAACCTATCATTTCGAGGTTTATTTTTCAAGTCAAAATTTCATCTTAGATATTGTTTAAAGCATTTCTGATACTGCGGAATAGTCAATATGTCATTGTAAATGTCTTAATTTGTTTTTCGCAATCGTTGCATTAGTTTTTTGATGAAATCCGTATCGAGCACAAATCCTTCCATTTGAAATAAGGTGCAAAAAATGTAAATACTTCTGAAAGTTGTATTTTAGATGTCCACAAATTAATAGCAAACGATGACAAAAAAAAAATACATTTTCGTTTTCAATATTTAAATCAAACTTTAGGATAACCTTAAAAGTATATTTAATGATGTATAGAAATCGGTAGTGTCAAATCTTTGGATAATTATTGAAGAAAAAAAATCGCATAATTTTGCATTCATGAACCGTATAAACTATCACAAAATAACAAAGAATTAGGTTCAATTCTTTGTTGTAAGACAGAGTATCATAAGTTCTACTGGACTAGGAACTTTGCCAAACTCCGCTCCATTACTTTTTCAAGAGTAAAAAGCACATCATAAAAAGTATGATTTTTTTATAAATAAAAAGAAAAGTTTTATTCAACTAGTATGAAACACTATATTGTCAATACAATTTTGACATTTTAGCGGTGGCTTCTTCAACCCGGTGGTGTAAAATATGACTGGTAATCGACAGTTAATGACGGCCTGTTTTACACCATTTTACAGCTGAATTAAATTGTTTTTCAATGAAAATGTTATTTAAATTCCAGAAAAAGTGGTAGTTAGTGGGGCCACAATCTGTTGAGAATGGTGGATGATGCTAGGTGAGTCAATATCATTTGCATGCCAACACCAAGCAAACATTAACGATAATTTATATGCACTTTGAGATGTATCTGACTCGACGGTGACTTTTAGGTCGACGTTATTCACCTTTGATTCTGGTCGTCCGTGTGATTCCTTCGTGAGGTCAAATTTACCAGAACAAAATTTCGAAAACGAATTTGATACTATCTGCTACTTAGTATTATTAGAACAAAATATGCCATTAATGTCTATGGTGCTGTATTTCCATGCAAAAACTCATATTTCATAATTATTCTAATTTCCGACATTTTTATCTCAAAACAAACTTAAAAAATAGAAAAAATATTTTGAATGGTTTTTAAAGCACGATATCCTTTGAAATAAGAAGTTGTCAACGTTGACCATATGTCTCACTACAAGTTAGTGCGCTTTAGGGACTAAGGACGCCGTGATCGTTTTTATTCAGTTGATAATAATCAAATAATCAATTCAAAGGATCATATAATCATAAGTACCACGCACAATAATTAGATAGCCCAATAACAATTTTTAACCAATAAAGTTATATGTTTCATCTCGCAAAGTTTGGAGACATTTCGAGATAAAATGCAATCATCACTATCATTTTTTTTTCATTACACCTATAAACATCTGATCTAATACTAAGCACCTGCTGTGGCTGAATATTCTTAGTTGGAACTCTAAGATTCAAATTTTATTCGATATTCATTTGTTTTTGATATTTTTCGTTGGAATTAGTTAATTTAAGGCCATTTCTCATTCGTTGAATAAATAATATTAATTTCAATCCAACTGAAATAATACTAAAAAAAATGAACCAGTGTCGTGGTTTGACACTCGGGAATATTAATGTTAGGGAATCATTCCCCATGCATCTTTAGAATATTTATCGAATCTTTATACGCTTGAATGATGCTTTGAAATCTTTCTGTTATGCCATCCATCCATCGTAGTCGAATAAATAAATATACAACCTTTTGCTTTTAATATTGGAAAAATGTTTGAATGCAAGACAGGGTTATTCAAGCAAGAAGAAGAAGCGAAGCTCTTCATTTTTAAGATAAGGGATGAAAAACCCAACTGAAGATTTAGTAAATTTGGAAATTAAGCTTAAGCTTCGATAGGTATGCATATCGAGCGCAAGGAGATCCCCAATAAAAAGCCATAGGTCAAGTGGATTGAAAAATAAAAGAGTTGGAGAGGACGTCTATAAAATGATTAATTTCATTTTGAAAGAATGTTAATTTCAGAATAAGACGAGACTAATAGTTTATCAGAGTAGGCTGCGATGAAGGCTACTCGTGAAGGTGTGAATCTTTTTTAATCGAAGGTCTGTACAAATATTGCTGGTTCCGAAAATGCATTTCAAGATTTTATTAACTCCATAAATAGATATTTTAATAAAAAGTTTGGTAATTATTTTCAGATCAACTAATATGCAAACTAATTTAGATTTAAGCCGATTTCGCTAGATAATAGTATCGCAATATAATACAAAGTTCCAGGAATATTAATCAGCTAAACAGATTGCAAAATTATGCATCAAAGGATTCGCTCGTTTATCTAATAGGAAAAATATATAATTTTTACTGAAAATACATACCCTGACAGCATCAGCTGCAAGCGGTTCACAGCAGCATCCGTCCTCGAAATATAACTTAAGATATTTTCCGCGCAACCAAGCTAAGCTTCTGTCTGTCAATCTGGCTTGCAGCATCAGTCCCCGTATCGCCGTATGAAGACCAATCCACCATATCCTAAAAGATTCCGTAGGCATCATAAGATAAACCGTTCTATTATCGCTGAGATTGTTTCCGTGAACTATCGTAATTATGTTCAGATCGTCTTTTCCCTGAATCTCGAGTCCGTATCGCTTAGCAGCAGACACTAATTCTTGAATATCCTTTACGTCTAAATGTCTACTGCCCATCATAATATCTTTGACACAATTTAAATCGAGATATCTTCAAAACAAAATTAATTAAAATAAAATAAATGAATAAACATAAGATTGTGATGACTTACCCTTCTTCAGCCACGATACCGGTATCAGCTTCGTATATTAAATTGGTGGTATATTTCAATGGAACTAAATCTTCCGGATTACAAGACAGACTGACTTCAATCGAGCTCGTATCTAATGTTGAATCGGCCGTAGATACACTTTTCGGCTGTCTCCATGGCGGTTTACACCATGCTAATAACGAGCATGACCTTTCCATTTTTAAATATGCGAGGGTATGCCTACTGCTTCCGGCGTAATCGCTTTCGCATAGTACTCCGCAACAACCATGATGCATTATCTATAAATTTGATAGACAATATATAACACATAAAAAATATTCATAGCTAAAATATTCAATCTACCTGTAAGATGTGATGATCCGTTTTCTTTATTGGAAACATGGTTACGCCATGATCTTGCGATAACGGTTGTACGGGAACGTATGGCGGACCAGCCTCCACTTCGTACAAATATTCGTTTTCATCAATTACATTCGAGGATTGGCTTCCGAAATTTAATCCTTTTAATTCCTTAGCCTCTTTGTGATCGTTTAAAGCAAATACAGGCTGAACTATATTCGATGATACGTTTCTAAAATAATAAAAAATGAGATATACAGCTAGTGTCGTTAAATTTCACGAGTTCTGTGTAAACAATGATATTTCTTATAGTAAATCAATTGAAATATATTTTTTTTAACGCAATGACGGCAGTTTAGATATACATACGATTATTCTAGACTTCATTTTTTAATAGAATGATAAATACATGCTATAAATATAGTACAGTCAACCCGTACATAGCGTTCCCTGCTATAGAACTTTCTTTTTAATTATTTAGCGACTTTTAATCTTATTATTATTATTTTTTATGATAGGAAGTTTTCAGAAACTTTTCTGATATTCAATTTAAGTGGTTTTAAATGCATAAAATTATTCTAATGCCCAATGGCTATTTAATGAAGTCACTTTTAATAAAATATATCAAAAAATCTTTTTTTTTACAAAAAGAACCGCTTTTCTAGATCAATTTTATTTATACTTTCACGTTATATTATTTTATTATATTTTTAATAAGAACTTCTATAAAATACTTGTTTTTAGTAAATTTTTAGTCAAAAATACCAGCATTATGATTCCCGGCCTCCATACTCATGAGACATAGTCCTTTAAAGATGAAATAAAACACGGAAGAATGACATTTAGTAAACATTCAGGAGTTGAAAGTAGAACATGTTGAAGAACTAATTTTCTTGTCCTTTAATTTTCAAAAATTGCGTTTCAGAAGTGTTTCGAAAATTCAAAAAGCGATGGCCATTCGTTTTGTATTTTTGGGGTATATACAGTTTTATATTTCAGCACCCTGTTCGACCAAAATAAATTTAAAGATGATGTATATGAATTCTATAACACTTGCAATGAATATTTGAATCAGTGGGATCCATCTTTCCAAGAAGTAGCAATTTTAAGATGGATAATTCTTCGTAAAGTACTTGCTTGGCCATTGTAGAAGCAAACTTCATCATATGTATAACAGCCCTATCGTAGAGCCCTGGTTTTATTCAACACCCTTCTTCATTTTATCCACCTCAGCCTTGGTCTTCCTTTCCTCAGGGGACAGGAAGGCTTGTTAAGCATTAGCCTTTTCGGCGACTGACTATCCCGCATCCTTAACACGTGACCGGCCCACTGGAGTCTGGCCACTCTGATGACCATACAGCTCCCCGTTGTTTCGGATACGTCATTCTAAACATTTGTATCAGAATTCTCCAGGATATCTAATTGTCGCTCATTTTGTTTTGTCAATGCCCAATATTCAGATCCGTATGTTAGGACGGGCCTGATGAGGGTCATATAGAGCTTAACTTAGGTCGAGGAATCTCGACCATAGATGCTTTTGAAGTCCAAAGTAGTACCGGTTTGCCAGCACAGTTCTTTTTCGTACTTCCAAATTAGTTTCATTGTTATTTGTCATAAGTGAGCCAAGACATATGAATTTTTGGACGGCCTTGAAGCTGTACTTTTCGACTCACAGGGGCTCAAGGATTTAATTTGAGCAATTATTCGTGAAGTACCTTCTTGGCCAGATGTAGCAGCAAGCTTAGCTTTTATGAAGGAAAGTAGAGCGACACAAAAATTGATAACTTTCCTATAAATACTTTAATCAGTTTAATTGTCCCCGAAATTCCCTGATTTCGCTTCCATAAATATGGTCTCCGTATATATATTCGTACTTTGGTTAGGTTAGGTTTGGTTTTGTTAAAATAATGCTTCGAAATTACAAGTGATATTCTATATGGGATCTTTTGAAAAAAACGTGCAGAAAGCCAGTTGTGGCAACTCGTCAAATTTAATGACGCAGATTGTATGTGTAATACCTGAGATATTCTCCAAATCCAAGATTATTCTGATGTCTGGCTAATGTATGATGATGCTGATGAAACGATGCGATATGATCCATAACGGCTTGCGTTCTGTATACTTTCTCTAAATTGAGCATTCCTTCGGGACCCACAGTTCTCCAAGTGCCCGACGATTCGCAGCCTTCAAATGACGCAATATACTAAAAAGCATAAATCGCAAAGAAACGATTGATAAGCGCATTTAAAGCTTTCGGACAGACACGTATATTATATAAGATTGGATTTATTAAATGATAATCGGTAGAAAAGTTACACAAACCTCTTACCACTTGCCTACAAGGTTGAGGTGAAGTAGTCGAACTACCGCCTGTACCGTGACTGGTGCTTTGTAAGTTTTCCATTCCGTGCATTCTACGTTTAATCGATTCCCCCCTGCTGCTCTCCGCGGCCGTCGTCTGTGTCTCCATCGAATTTGTGGATACGTCCTTTTTTATTGCTGTTGCATTGTTTAAATCGGCTTTGGCAATTTCGTCGCCTTTGAAATGCGGCAGAGCAGATTGGCTGGCGCCGGACGAGCTGATGTCGGCTGTTGTGTCGTCGTTTTTTGAAGATATCGAAGAACAAGCGGCCAATGACGTCTGGCTCTCTATTGACGATATTCTAGAGTCCCATTTGGCTGATTCCCGCGATGTTTGTCCGTCAGTCGGTTCTTTTTTGGTGCATTCGCTCTTTGACGACGATGAACTGCGGATTGATCCTTGGCTATCGATTGATGGCACTCTGGATTCTCGATGCGATGAGTTATTGTCTAGTTTAGATTGATTTTCCACAAAATTCATTCGCGGATCTCTTTTGATTGAACCTGTTTTTTGTTGTTCTTCGCTAGTTAATTTGGCATCTGTTGAATCTTTTTTGATTGAATGGCTTCTTGAACTATTTCTAGAACTACCTTGCGGACTTCTGTTATTACTATATGTATTTTTATCTTTATTTGATGATCCTCTGAAAAATATATTTATATATTAATAAGTTGATACATAAGTTATTTTGTTAATTTTTTCGTATTGTTAAATATTTCTCTCCCTTTATTGTATAAATGACATATTCTTTTGATTTTGCTCTCTGTAGACTGAGTGCGTTTTCGTCATTATTTAATATACAAATTTTAAAATGGAAATAACGCAACCGTAACATCTAAAAACACCTGTGATAATGTTAAAGATAAAATCTCACAATTTTGGTTTTCGTAATTCAGATCTGCGGATTTTTCATAGGCTGATAAACAGCGAGCGACATTTAGAGACTGTTGACGATGTGTGACGGACTATAATTGATGCTTATCCATGTCAAAATACCCGAAAGATCTCGTTAAAGATGCGTAACGCCCAATCAACTGTAGTAAGACAATTGCATCTCTTGGGGTTAATTTATAACGTGTACCTACAAACCATAACCAGTGTTATGGCTTGTAGATAACATACATATTATTTCGATAATGTAAATTAACTGCGACTGAGCTAAGCTAACCTCCGCATGTTTTATAGAAATATTCATGTGGGTAGTTTGGCGCGTTGGAATTAATTAATTCAATACCATTTATCCTTCGTTGAATAAATAATAATAAAACAAATAATATATATTTCAATACAACTGAAATGATATTAAAATGAATCAGTGTCGTGGTTTGACACTGGGGGGAATATTAGTGTGAGAGACTCATTCCCTTTGCATTTTTAGAAACTTTATCGAATCTTTTTATGGGTGAACGACGCTTTGGAATCTTTCTGTTTTGCCATCGATCCATCGTAGTCAAATAAATAAATAAAATAAGTATGATGTTTGGTTCAACATCAATTGACGCAAAACAATCTGGAAAACCGCCTTAGGAAGTGTATTGTTTTGAGAGCCATTCTTGCATCGATTAGTGACGCATAAAAAATGGATAGTCGGCACGATAATGAGGCATGACCAACTCCCATTAATTACTCCTAAGGACCTGAAGAAAGTATTGCTTTATGTTTTGTGGGATTACAAGGGTATTATGTATTTCGAACTCCTAGAACGTAATCGAACAACTATAGCGGGACGACATTGTCACCAATTAATAATATTTAACATCGCCCTTGAAAAATATAGAACATAGTTGTTAAACAGAAAAGAGGTAGTGTTCATCATGACAACGCGGAATCACATGTGGTGATGATGACCCACTAAACATTGCGAGAATTAAAATATAACTAGATTGACTACCCGCCATATTCTTCGGACATTGTCCCCCGTTTTTTTTTTATTTTTTCAGGCCATAGCAAACTTTCCCTGATGGGAATTTCTCAAAAATATATCTCTCTATTTCAAATAGATATGTGCAACCGATTTTGTTGTCGACGTAATACCAATTTAAGTACTCTAATACCTATTTAATAATATTTTTTTGTTAATTGACTTTTTATTAAAATTATTTCATTTTTGTGTGGTATCCTATTTGATAATATTTCACTAAATACTAATACTATTTAATGTTCACTAATAATATTTAATCCTAATGTTTAATAAAATAATTGATTTTAATTAATAATACCTCCGGGCTGCAAAATCTTTGCTGATGTGCTCTCTCTGCGGCGTTCTAGGATCTCGACTCGACGCTTCCTTTCCTGGCCTCATTTGGCATGGCATCACGACCGGAGATGAAGCCAATATTTCTCTACACCGGAAATTCAAATGATATACACAACGCATTGAGAAACTAACTTTATATAAAAATAAATTTAAATCGAGCAAAGCATTGTGAGCTGGCACATACATTATGCGAGCTTAAAGTTTTACCGTAGCTCTCTGAGGAACGCTCCGAAAAAAGGAACAACTCTGCAGTCTGGCATCGCCAAGGCTCTGGCTAATGCTCTCTCATATTCCGCTGATAGCAGAGCAGCTGAAAGAAAGTCCAAAGTGGGAACAGCTTCGTCACATATACTGAACCAGAACGACTTTAATTTGTTTGATCTGAAATGCGCATAAAAAGTGAATTAAAACTTATTCTCAGCTAAGAAATCGAATGCAATATACCATTTTTATATTAGACTTTAGGAAGCGTGTTTATGCAATAACAGTTATTGAAGTGAAGCTGCAAGAAAGACACTCATGACACGGTCAAATCAATGGTGCTAAAATATCCACAGTAATTAAAAATGATTAAATATTTCATAATTAGCACAATATACGCGTACGTGATAGATTAACGAGTTTATTAATTATTTAAATTGCACATTTTCCCGGAAAACCCTCCCGAGGGATACGAAAGGTGCGGCTTTACTCGCACCAATATATGCATACGTATTTAACATATGGACGCAATAAAAAAAAATGTTAAATTAATTAACGAAAATCTATCTGATGATAAATTATGTCATGTTTTCTTTTAGAGATTTTATCCAGACAACGTTTACATGCAACCGGGAAAAAGTGCAGGAAAAGTGGCAAATAAAAAAGGAGATTGAATAGAAATTCGATAGTTGGGGGCAGAAGGGAGAGCATTGGAACGATTGCAACCAACTTTGTGCAAAAAAAAAAAAACACGCCGGGAACAAAGTGAACTAGGGAATAATAAATGAGACCTTTATGGCGGCAGTATAAGGGTAAGAATAGCTCTCCGTATGAAAACGTTGTTATCAAATTTCATACATTCTTAAAAGCCACACTGTATTATTAATGGTTGATTATGGCGACGATTTCGTCGACAATGTATAATAATTCATAATGATTGTAACACAATATAATAATAACAATGCATAATTGCTTTGTATTAAAGCTGGAGCGAAACCATCAATCTTGCAGAGTAGAGAAAAATGTATAAATAGTAGAATAAAAAAAACTGCTAATTTAAATGGAATATATATTGAAAATTTATTTTACGGAAGTATAGCCGTATGAAATATAAATATTACCTTGTGGAAAATATCGATATATAAATTATTGTAACAAAAAATATATATTTTTCATTTAGAAATAAGATTTCGGATACATTTTGCGAGAATCCTAGTGAGTTACCAAAGTCTTCATTTCTCTCTCCGAGCGCCGAATTGAACCACAGAGTTATAAACTAGTTTTCTAAGAAAATTTCCATTTCTATTCTTATTCCGTCTGCTTAAAACAAAAAAGAAAAGAGCTTATCCATGTTTACAATTATACTAATGCAGCTGGCAGTCTGACTAGATTATTATCAGTGTGTGCAATATATGCATACTATAACAGCGGTCGGCAACCTATGTAATAAGGCAAATATATTATCCTAAAATAACATAATCTTCGGTAATACTTAGCGTCATGGCCTGCAGATAATAGGATAGGTTAACTTTCCGGGGAATTCTAGTAATTATATGAATTATATATGGCGCTGGCTAGGGGATGAATGTAAATGTAACAACCCACGCATCATTAAAAAATCTTAACTTTATGGTTAACCGTTGGGGACATATAATTAATACTGAGCGGGGAGCCATTGAGTCTAAACCACCACCTCCCCATCTTAAAAAATCTTTATCGAACTTTACATGCGTGGGTGGCGTTTAGTAATATATTTTAAACCGTACATCCAACAAGCTATTCAAAATATTACGCGATAAATTTATATTTTAAAATTCAATATTAGATTCATAATTTCACGACAATACTCTTTGTATTTGTCTAAAAAAGTCTAAAGAATTAATATTCATTTACCTTTATTGTTCGCAATTGCGAAAAAATAAATAAAACAACAGTATTCGCTACTGTAGCCACGAGCGCAATGTATTTTTTCGCTCGCATCCGGTACGATGTGCTCAGTGCGAATGAAATCGCGGGATTGACAAGTGTTCAGTCGGCGGCGTGTCCTCAATCTGCGGCCAGACATCGCCGAATGTGCGTATTTTGAATAAATAAATTCCATATTTTGAGTCGTAAAATTTAATAATTTAAATTATTTTGAACAATAAAAACCAATCGTTATCTTTTTTGCATGGTTGTTTTTGGAACAAATCCCTCTCAATTCTCTGTAATTCTATGTAATATTTTTTTATTAATTGGAAAAGATTTAGAAAAAAAAAATATACTCAAAGTATATAAACCTTATTTACAGATCTGTTGTTTAAGAATCTGATAGTAATGATTTAGGGATGATAAATAACTGGGTTAATTAGAAGATAGCAATGACAAAAGAATGGTAAAATTATATTTTCGTCATATATAATTAAATACAGGGGCGGCTCGTCCATATACACTGCGGAGCTGCAGCACCCTCAAACAAATTGAGGAAAAATATATTTTTATATAAATATATTAGTATTAATTATATATTATGTATATGAAAATATAAATTAAATTAATATTTAGTGTTACGCCTCGCGGTGTAAAGCAAGAGCGTCGTTTGCTCGTCAGCGCTACCAGCGTCGTCTATTAGATGGATAGGTGGGGGGGGGGGGGTCTCGTCACTAAGCCCTTTGTTGCGCTGCGACTCGGAGTAGTCCATACTAAGTCATCTTTAAAATACACTTTTTTAATTTGTATTAATCAAATATATACTCATTTTATGTATCGAGCAAATTAAAATATTTACATGAATACTTAAGTTGGGGGTAAAACCGACCGATCCTAGCTCTTATATTATACAGCGATTATCAAAAAATAAATTATTCATAGATAGAACATCGCATTATTTATATATCTTAATAATTATTATTCCATCCCTGTATGAATATCCATATCCGCATCCAGATTATTCCGCACACGTAGCATACAAAGACATTGGGATATTTCCAGCAATCCGTGAAAATCTTTACCCCCCCTCCCGTTAAAAGTTGTGAATTATTAATACCGTACATGTAGATAAATGTATAGGAACAATGGACCAGAATATGGCAGAGCTGAAACCGATGGGCCATCACGAGGTAACTGCGTCGGCGAAGGAAGTCCCAGGAGCGATCCTCTCGGGACTCGCCTCATCAACTGATTGCATAAGTTACACGGGGGTTTGGCACACGTGACCGCAATAACTTCGGCCGTAATATAGACGTACGGCCTTTCGTCAGGATGCTGCGGTGCGGCCATCAAACACATCGTACATTCGATTTAATCTATATTACACGAGAAGAAATATTTAAATGTTTTAACATCACGTGCTTATCTATTTCGCGCATGGGTTACGCTCGTATAATAGACTATGGAATATTATTAAAAAGACGTAAAACAAATTGGATTTTTTTTGCATATCATATTACATTGTGGTCTCGTTTAGAAGAGATCAGAACAATAGTAGTGATGCGATTTTCCATACCATTTACTCCACTATGAATCGATTAAGTTTGAAGTCTTATTAACTTCGCGCGCAATCGCGCAGATAAATTTAAGACATTATCTTAATAGCTGTCTAATAGTGATATCTAGTTATTTATTAATATAAGTACCTGAATAAAATGTCGTTATTTGACATTGTCTTTTTCAAAAGGTCAGTTGCTGTTTATAGAAAAAAATACATTTTTTATGGACCTCATTAAAAATGACAGCATTTTATTAGAATTGCATGATTTCGATGTTGTTGAACTAACCTTACCTAACCTAACCTAACCTAACCTAACCTAGCCTAGCCCAACCTAACCTAACCTAACCTTACCCAACCCAACCCAACCCAACCCAACCTAACCTAACCTAACGTAACCTAACCTAACCTAAGCCAACGAATGTCTCAAAAAAATGGGATATTACCAAGACACATTGATTATTGTGCAGTGTCAAACTTCGAAGTGGAAGTTTGCCTTTAAAAATAAACTTCGAAGTAAAAGGGTAGCGAAAGTGTAAAATGAGGTGTTATGGATTGAAGTTAAAGCAAATCGAAAAAATCTATCTTACAAATGGCAGAGACAGTCAGATACTCTTGGTGTAGATTGCAAGAATATTTAAAAATAATTGGGAAAATTCATAAACAGGGTGTGTGGATATCGCGTCATTTAAATTATTAGAGCAAATCTGTACGGGTTCGAATGTGACAAAAAATAATAAAATTATTAAATTAAGGAAAAGAATTATTCATTATATTTTTTTTTAATATGCCAAAACAGCACAGTTCTATTGTGATAAGCTGAAACAATATAACTCTTTTAATATAAATCCTACATGTCCCAAACTTTATGTATTAGTCAAAAAATTCAAGAGAATAAATATTATAAACAATCATTGTCCTTTGTCTGCAATTGCAAAAAAATATAATATATAAAATAAATATTAGGTGCTGTTGCCACATGCGCGATGTTTTTTCTCGCTCGCATTCGGTACGATGAACCAAGTGCGAGTGAAACGTACTAGTAACACGTGACGCGAGAGAATACGGTGGTCGGACTACCGGCGGCGGGACATCGCCGAATGCGCTTGTCATTTACGCGTCATATTGATTAGAAGAAAAATACAAAATATCGATCAAACTTTGAAGCATATAATGAATAACTATTTTTATTCTTAGAATAATCCATTTTAAAAAAAAAAGTCGGATGGATCGATTAACCAAATCAAAAGATATTTTTTCAAATGAAGAAAGAAAATTATCAAAAATATGGAAGTAATTTGTAGCTGTCGAGGGAAAATACATAATTAATATGTAATATAGTATTACACACATCCCTCGCTTAACAAGAAAGAGAGGTTCTGCTAGATCACAGTGTAAAGCGAGACTAACAAACATATGTAAAAGAAGGGATCGGTTCTTTCTTTTCCTTTATAAGTCCTCGACCAAGAGTTCTTTCCGGCATTTTCTTCCAAAGCAGACGTCTTTCATTGACATTAAAAATCTGTTCAGGCACATAAGATCCTTTTATTATTTCAACTAATTTTGGAGGATATTTTTCTGCGGTTTTCACAACACTGGATCTTTATATGTTACTTGTCTTAATTAATTGTAATGTGAGAATTCTTCTAACCTTTCTTATATAGAAGAGCTGTATATAAGAAAATCCTTTGTGTTTATTACCCTCTATCCAAATCACTAGAGTCTTTTCTATCTTTTCTATGTTTGCATCTCGTGTGCGATTTTAATGTTTTGCACTTATTAAAGGTATATATATATGCCTATCTTGAAAACGATCTAAAAACTGGAATTTTGTCTCTAGAATAATTATTTTTAAAGTCAATTTTGGCATTGACATATAATGGGTCTAAAAAAAGTTATATATATATATATATTTATATATTTTAAAGCTGAATTGTTCTAAGGGTAAAATCTTAGAAATATAAAAATTGTAGACGTATTCTTAATTATTTGTCGAATTAATAAATTTATCAGCTGCTTAGTTTTATTGAGCGATCAATAGAGTAGACAACGAGAAACTAAATGTAATACATATTGTTATTCTTCAGATAATATTCTTTTTAGATATATCATTAACATTAGAGGTACAAATATATCATAAACGTGATTCTTGGAAATTCGCACAACTATTCGTACGCCAACAAAGCCAGGGTTAATTGAAAAATAAAATCCGATCAAACAGAAACCGTGTTATTTGAAAATATTACATTTCCGTCATGTACACGTTATATAATCATTTATTAAAACATAGATAATCGCTTTTCAAGTGTAAATTGCGCTGCTTTTAAATAAAGTTTAAAAAAAATCGGTAAAATACATTCTCACGGTATTAATGATAATAATTATCGAGAGATAGTGAAAATATTTGGCACTCGCTTTTGCGGCCATTATTTAACCATTACGCCCGTCGTTTAGAAAATGACCCTTTGCCGAAACTTTAAAAGCAACTTGTTTGCAAAGTAAAGATTCATAGCCCCCAAAAAAGTTTCTTTGCAGAAATTGCTTGACATTTTCGCGCAAATTAGTATGAAAAAATGCTTTAATACAATTAAAAAGTTTCTTTTCCGGCGACGAGTCGTGCTTTAATTAAGATCGAGACGATTTCGGGCGTGAAGCGAGCCGGATTATTGTGGCTCTCGTCATTTGTACGAATATTTTAATCACATTTTTTTTGCGAACACATTGTGCGCGATTTAATAAAAGCCATATCAAAGCTGGATATGTGTGACCTCGCATAGCTTTTAGAAAATTCTGCGTTGTGCGCAAAATTCATTAAATGCCATCAAGTATCAGGGGAGGAATTATGTGGAAAATTATGTGTTTGGGACACATTTCGGCATTGGTACAGAAATGGTTTTATTTACAATGCAATTGAGAATACGTTGAACTTTCAGCGGATTAAATCATCATAAACAAAATGTTAAACACAATATAAGATCAAATGAGAAATTTTGTAAATATATATATATATATAAATGCGATGGTTAGTAGAACTTATGTAGCACGTTTTTGGAATATCATCCGGGAATGATGAAAAATAATAGTCGCCTTGCATTGTCGACTAATTCCTTGTTGGTTGTTTGGTATTAATATCAGAGGGAGCACTGCTAGATTGAGTTTTATGTGCATTTTCTCTCTGGAATGCGAAATTACATCGCGAAAATATCATATCATCAAACTGTAGTTATATCACAATAATATAATTCATTATTTTAATAAAAAGAACAATAAGATCAATAGTATCATGATAAAAAAACATTTTTCTAATGCTAGTTATTTCGGATAAAAACATTAATGGATTTCTGATGGATATATGAGAAAATTACACTTTTTATGATCTTAATAAATATATTAGGATTAATGTACAAGTGCGTTTATTTGGACTCAATACCAAACATCCAATGATAAGTTTAATGAGCCATGTTTTAAAATATAAGCGAATTTTACCCAAAAATAGAACAATAAATTAGTGTAACTCAGAGTGACTTTCGGTTTTCTATTGGCAACAGAAGCGAATATTGTTGTTTTAATTTTTTTCGCAATTGCGGACAATAAAGATTATTTATAATATTTATTTTTTAGACATTTTTATGGAAATAAAAAAATGCTTGTGAAATGTAGGAAAAATTAGGGGTCCCAAATATTGTCAGGGCTAGGTTAAACATTACTGGGATGGACGATAACGATCTCGTTGTAATTTGTATTGGCAACAAAAAGAAACTGTTAAAATAAACAAGTATCCGAAGATATTGAATGAATTATTGCAAAATCCAAAAGATTCTTATAATTTTTATTTTGTTTTGAGTAATTTATATTTATTCTGCATTTTCCATTTAGATTACATTAATTATGCAATGTGCCAAAATGGACAAATTGGCGATAAGATAAATATTGTTTATCTCAAATCATTTGAAGATTAAGTGTTGCAATAATTAAATTGATCAATTAATAACTTTATTACAATCATGTTTAAATCCAGCTCGAGATTCGAGTTACCAGTTCGTTCGTAATTATTATTTAAAATAAATATATTAAAACATAGAGTTGTATATATCAAACTCTAAACATTTTCTTTTTTTATTCGTGTCAGAACCCTCTAGATCTTGCTACATTTATGTACATCAAGATACGTTACTCCCCCAATGCATAAAATATTATTAGTCGGAGGTCGATATCTTCAGTTATTGAACTTCTAGCATGTACACGTTTAATATGCATAGTCATTCCGATTGGCAATACAAAATATGCTGACCCGAGTTTAATAGGGACACATCCGGGAAAAATGCGAGAGGAATTTAACGTCCCTGTCCCTGATACACCATTGTGTCATGATTCGCTTTGAACATTTTGAGTTATTGGGTCATAAAAAAATTAAAAAAAAAGGGAACACCCCCGTCAGGCGCGGACGTATTAGCATTCTTGTGATGTCGAAAATGATATTCGGGCCCACGTCGGAGGCATCTCGCCACTTATTTATATTCACGTCTCTCTGGGGCAGACGACGCCATTTATTTATGTTGTGGAACACTCTACCGCTCTCTCGTCATATGCCGGTGGCTGCTCTTGCGTTACACACAGGTTGTTGCCACTGTGTCTATGCAAATTTGAGACATCACCCCCCTCTGTATACGCCGAGCTGTGATTCGCCGTAGACTGTGGAGTACCAGAGCAAGTAGTTTCCGCCGGCCTACAGTCTCAATAAGTAGCTGAAGGCCGAAAGAAACCCCTGCCCTGAATATCCAGACTCTGCGCCCCATCCCCGTCTCTCCGCATCTCCAATAATTTGAAATTGTACGTAAGGGTTTGGCGGTATCAATTATTTTCTTCCAGCCCTTAAGTGTACCCATTAGTATCGGATTACATCGCATTATAATGGCCGTTATTAAACAAGTGAATCCCGGGGCTCCGCAAAAAAATGTGCAGAATAATTCAAATTTAAACTTGTGATACGCACAAGGTTACAAATAAATTAAAGGTATATAAATACGCAAATTTTAAAAATTGCTGACAATATATTAGACAAGAAAAAAAAAATTGTTATCTAATTAATAATTTAAAATAAAAAAACAATAAAGGTGTACAAAGGTTAAAACGGTCCAAATTTTTTAACCGTATTTTTTCGATTTTTTTGTTTAACACGTTTTAAAAATATCAATAAGAGAATAATGTTATATTTGATATTTGCTGCCTGCATGTTTTAATAGCTTGTTTGATGTTTGTTGTGTGTTTTCTGTAGATCCATAAGTAATTCAAATGATAACAATAATATTCCATAAAAAGAAAGCATATTATTCTTGCTGACGGCTTGAGAACAAGCAAGAATATAAAAAAAATGTGGCCAACTCTCTTATAGCGCTGAGATAAGGACCGCGCTATAGAAATCCACCCAATAAATCAAAATCATTTTCTATATATATATTTTCAATGACCTTTTTAAATATTTAGTTATTTCATTAAAAAAGCATTGTTCTTTAGTTTGAACAATAATGCATTATAAGAGGGACTATCGCACAATCTATTGTTCGCTAACAATGTGGTAATAATCATGTTGAGATCATTAAAACATTGGGTTAATTAGAAGAAGGTTAATATATAATTATAATTAAATATGTAAAAGCTATTGTATAAATAATTGTTGTTATTTTATAAATTCATTATTATAAACTCTTGATATGATTAGACTGTAAAGAAAAAGGCGCTCTAGAAGGGAGCACTATAAGAGGGACTGCCGAACACGCTGCTCTATAGTAAGGAGCTCTCTAGGAGGGTTGACTGTAATTGTTTAAAACAACAAATAAAACAGGGATAAAAAAAATCAAGTTCCAAAAACGACAACAGGTTTAAAAAAATATCGAGGTTGGCGCTTAGAAAAACCTATAAATAGGCTAGCCTATAATTCGACTTCCAGCCGATTAAGTGTTAAAATAAATTTGATCCGTGCAAAAAAAATCATTTTCCAAATAAAAAAACATAATGATCTTTTTTGCACGGCAATCTTGGGAACGTATCTCCGTGCAAAAAGAGAATCGTGTATAAAAAAAAATCCAATAAAAAATATTTTTCATTGTTTTAATGATATTATATGCGGCCTTTGTTGCCAAAAAACATGCACAGACCGTTCTAGTTTATGTTTTAATCAGCATAGAATGTCAGGGGTGTCAAAGAAATGGGGTACGATTCCAAAGTCACCGAGGGCAATTGGCGTCATCAATTTAAGACCTAGTACATATAAATTCTAGCGGATTTTTTCAATTTTTCCTTCAAGGATCATGCTGCTAGGACACCCATTTATCTTATGGCGGAACATTTTACGGGAGACAATTCAATTTTGAATTCCAGAAAATGGAAAAATGCGGTGTCTCACTTTTAAAATTATACGTAACAGAATTGTTGAGATATAAATAACAACACAATATTTTTTCCCTCAAAATGATAAATAATAACAGATTGTAGCGGCGAATTGTGCATAAAATCAATAGAGTGGCAAGTGCATATTTTAATCCTATTGGGAATTAAAAAAAGCTTTTAGTATCCTTGCTGAAAAAAATGAAATTGTCGGGCATAACGTAGTTAACCCTGATATAATGAGAAAACTCGTGAATTCTATGCCGTCCGTGGTTCAGACTATTAATAACGCAAACATGTATTAAGCTTAAATTATTGCAATATGTATTTTGTTGTTGCAATATTATCTAATTATTGTTATGTTTCAATAGCCATTTGAGGATAAAATCTGTTGCGATTATTATAAAGCCGTTCTATGTACTCTTATTATTATATTGGCAGTCTAAAATTAAATGCAGATCAATATTATATTTATGTTGTATACAGTCATATGATTTTGTTTGGAAAGATGTCGTGTTTCGAGTTACCTCCCGGAGTTGCAGTTCTGTTTATGACATCATGCACTCCATTTTGATATTTTATATTTATTTTCGTTGCAAACCGAAAAGCATTACAACATCTAAAGACGAATGGTTCGCGTTTATTAAGAATATAAAATGTTTTCACTCGAATTATTGCGAAATTTCCTTGATTCTTTTTAAATAGTTACATTGCGAATATATTAGATTGCGTCATAAATCATGACTTATTTATTTAACGAATAATATTATTATTACAATAATTTTGGCAAATAAAATATTTATCAATGCTAATCAATAAATAATTTATTTATTATCTCCAAAAATATGTTTTTAATAATAAAATAATATTTGTAAATGTTATTATTTTATTATCAGAATGCATTGTTTTATACTGTGTTCATTGCACTTCGTAAAAATCTGACGAAGAAAGGACTGAAAAATCACAAAAGCTAAAAGTATTATTATTATTCTTTCTTTTTCTCGGTCGTCCTTCAAAAACCTGCACGAGACTTAGTTCAAACAAATACATTCATCCCCAGATTTCCCCAGCAACACTTTAACGCGAATAAAAAAATATATATCTTAAATACGCTCGATATGAATATTTTTTATCAGTAGTAGCACTTAAAGATAATATTGTAATTGTTTAATGATGAATTAAAAATAGAAGATGAATAGGTTAGGCATGTTATAATATCTTAATCGGATCATGAGAGTGTAATTAAATCCCTAGTGAATCTGTTGAACCATTATTATTGACCGCAAACAATTTAGGCTAACTCTTCAGCTGGCCAGGAAATTGGAACACATCAACAAACAGTGCTCTTAAATACCAGAGAGAGAGAGCTACCAGAGCTAATTATGGAATTGAACTGATCAGTTCATATGATGATGAAACTAATTACGATTCAGATTTGACGAAAAACATAAGAGACCCGCAGCAAACATAATTTTTATTTAAAATTTTGTTGTTTTCTAAAAAAAATATGTTAAAAATAAATCTGTATCTTTAAAATGAACACCGAACTTTTTTACACAGATTTTCTGGAGCGCATTTTCAAATTAAATATAAATTATTAATGATATCATTTACGCGTTATTTTATACCTTGGACCCTATATTAATATTTTATGATTTATATGAATTTTTTGTCTTTTTTATGCGGTAATTATTCCCAATCTCTATTAAAATTCACATAGTTTATATAACGTTTTAAGAGTTTGTTCCATATGAAATTTAAAGATGTTGTCGAGGTATTTTTTAGCCATGATTAAAAGAATTTAAGAACAATTACAATGTGTCATATTTTTCTGCTCCTGCGATTGCATTCAACGCGGCGCGCTAGACATTCATGTGCACATGAATCTTGTTTACAATGCGACGCAATTGACATCCATGACCGCGATTTTTACTTGTGTTTACAAGTAAACTAGCTTTAAAAATCAGTTCACAAGCACTGATAACAGTTAAATAAAAACCAATCATAATAAAGTTAAAGAAAACAATCGAAAAATTGTATATACCCACACAATAGTAAGCGTGTCCGTGTGCCTGTAAAGAGTTGTGTAAGGGGTGGCAAAAATATTCTACGTACATTGTTTGAAATTCAAATTAAATTCTATTATTATAGTTAACGTGTGTTTATTATTTATTTTATTATTTTAGGTACAGCGCTGTTGTCATTGTGACCTGAATACGCACACAAGTATGGATTTCATTCGGTGATGGTCGGTAAAAAACAAGGCCGCGTAGAGATGTTTAGCTCTGATGTAGCGAAATGGTTAAATAATGCGCTTTAAGGTTAACTATACCCAGTGGTGGTTCGTGCGTAATATACTTGGGGGTGCTACGGAAGATTACAAATTCAAAAAGTATATTTCATTTAAAAAATGACTCAAAAGGGATGGCGCGGGACTACCCCAAGTAGCAGTGCAACACAGCGTTTAGCAACGAGGGCCTCCCCCACCTCGTTGCCGCCCCGCGTCCGTCCAAAAAACCTTTTTTCTTCTCTTTTAAATGGTCGTAAGACATGAACTGACCATATATACTTTTATTTTTTCTATATATTTTCAAATTAAAAAATAAATTTGCAATAAATTAGATATGTAGACATTCCGCTTAATTTTTTTTAACCTTATTAACTACTACTAATATTTTTAACCGTATAAACTAATTAATGACTAAAATTAAGAACCTGTGGATAATTATTAAAATTAAGCTTTGATTGTCCAGATCAATAGTAATTTTGATAATAACAATTTTTCGAATAATTATGTTAGCCTTGAGATAATAAGTGAATTAGTGAGTTTTATACATTTTTTTCAATTTAGTATTAACAGAGATGTAGAGTAAGTGATCTATATTTTAAAACATATCTACCACGTTAATCGGAGGATAGGCGTTTTAAAAATAGTACAAATCTTATGAATCACTTCAAAATTTCTTGCATCTAAACTGTTGCTTTAGACTCTTCGCTATCGTTGCTAGTAAAAAAATGGATTTTAAAGGTCGAAACGTGTCTCTATGAGACATTGACGTATTAGTCATAATGCAGCGGATGTTATTTATGATTCAATCTAATAATAAATATATTCCGGTCGATACTGCTTTCTTCTAATACCCTATGACTATGACTATGGTCAACACGGCATCGATGGCGGTAAACTTACTTTAATCCAGCCACAATCTCCATAGCCCCGTTGAAATTGCCGTAATTCCAACAGGATAGAGCGGCTCGTAGAAGACAGGATAAGCAAGCGCGACGTTCCTCCACAGTGGGCTGCGCCAACACCAGCTCCGTGCTCCAAGCACTCACCTACAAATTAAATCATAACTGTTGACGAGAAGCCATTTTCAAGCGTCAAGCCAAAAAAAATTTTACGAGGATTTTCGCCCGCATTTTAAGCGTGCCAAATTTTATGTAGGTCAACCCTCATTAATAGTGAAAGCGCAATGTTCCGTGATGAATGAATATTGCAAAAAGTCATTTTGATTTAAATATACACATTTCGGCGGGGGCGCAATAAAATATTTGCATGATTTTACCATAAAATTAATTACAATTTTAAACGGAATGAGTTTTTGCACATAAACTATTCACGCCCCCCTTCGGCTGTGGCTTTCTTTGTGCGCTATGAAATTTTAACACTTGTATACAATTCTAAAGCCGGCTCCGCATTATCATACACGGATGATAATACACAGAATGGGATATGATAATTAATTCAAAATATATCTGTACATATATAACATTGTTCGGAAAGTAATTTCGTTTTTTTTTTATGAAAATGGAAGACGATTTTATTATAGTGAATAAATATTTTATTGAATTATATATTGTCCATTCTGGTCCAATATCCTTTTGCCATCATTCTGGCAGTAGCATGATTCCACGCTCATATTTTTTTTTGTTCTTTGCTAGCAAAAGTGCCATATCTGGAGAATGTGGTGGGTGTGGCAGTGTATCCTATCCATGCTTTAAAAGCTTTTGGTGAGTTAACAAACTAGTATGAGGTATCGCATTATCTTGGTGGAACCCTACACCCTTTCTAGTGATCAATTTTGATCTTTTCTGTTTAAGGGAATCATTCAATTTGTCCAGCTGATGACAGTACACTTCAGAATTAATCTTTGTGTTGTTCGGTAGAAGTTAAAAAAAAACATTCATTTTAAATCCCACCAGATGCCAACACCCTTTTTTATGAATATCGGCTTTCAAAGTTCTTTGAGCCGTTTCATTTTTTATACTCCATGATCTCTTTTGTTTAACATTGTTGTTGATAACCCATTTCTCGTCCCCAGTGATGATGCGCTTCAAAAATGGACCAATTTTTTTGACATTCGAGATGCAAATCACAGACGTCAACGCGACGGCACAAATTTCTTTCCGTAAGAACATGAGGAATCCATATGTCGAGCTTTGAGATTAAGTCTAGGCGTTTAAAATGATTATGACTAGTCGAATTCGATAAATTTAATCTCTCAGGGATCTCATGAATTTGGATCAATTAATGCCTTTAGTGTGTCTTCATCAGCATCAACTGGCCTTCCATAAAGAGGAGCATCTTTTGCAAAATTTTGTTCTCTTAATACATCTTCTCCATATACATCAAATATTTTTTTTGTTGCTTGAACAGCATTTTTACCTTTTCGATGGTAAAAAAGTAAAATATGTATGAAACGGTATCAACCAAAAACTATTGCGTAGAATCAATCGAACTTTTTCACAATCAAGCCTTGCTATATCAGTTGTCAAAATATATAATGATTATGCAGCTTAAGTAGGAAGTTGACAGTAAAAAAATATAATTAAGTCCTTTGTTGAAAAAAACGAAAAATTTTAATATTGAAATCTGCACGTCTCGCGAAAAAAATGTAAAATTGATATTAATTAAAATTAAATTTTTAATATGACATATATTTTCAAAGAATTATGTGTGAAGGTTATTTCCTTTTGATGTCCAAAATAATGAAATAAGTGCGCCTCATCCGGAGCAATTTTTTTTTGCTCGTCGTCATCGCGCTCTTTGATACCATTTAATTGCAATTTTTCTCTGATACTTCTGATGAAGAGTGTACTGAAAATAGATTCGTACAACATCAAAGATAACGAGAATATAATTGAATTATTGTGGCGTTAGTGCAATGATTTGTTTATATCGTGGCGATTTCGATGTAAATTCACTGTATTTACCGCGAATGGAAAGTTTATGTTGATTGTTCTTGACATGGTAGTGTTATTAAATTAACCCGAAAATGTCGGTGTCCTATAATTAAATAGGGGGAGGTCGCGGCCTCCGACCTCGGTCGCGGTTGAATTATATATAACTGGCGCCGGTCCTGGAATGGCTAATGGACCCGTAACAGTCTCGTATCGCGGCGAATTTAATACAGACACAATCTCAGATTATCGCATTGGCTTTGAATAAAATGTTCATACGCACCTCGTTAAACCTTTTGATGAGATTCCGAACTGAGTTCCTTTGCATCGGCGGACAGGGAGCGCCGAGGGCACCTTCCCCTCCCAGGTCCACGGTGACTTGTCTCAGAAAATCGATCGGCGGTACCTGATGCAAATATTTGCATAATTGTGATTATTAAAATTGCGTCGGAATATATTCATATGTCGTCGATTCGCTAATACCTGATAGAAGAGTTGATATTCCTGGTCGGTGAGCCTCAAAGCGATCTCTTCTGGAAACCCCAAGAGATACTTCAAACTTAACAGGTCGTCGTAATAGCTTTGCTCCTGAGAATCCTTCAGAAAGCCTGCGAAAATATAAAGTAAATACGTTTTGTAGAAATAGTCTTAGAACAATGTTCGTTGAACTTTCAACACGTGCACATCGGATGAAATATTTTATACATTAATAGGTTATTTGAAAAGAAATACATTTTTTCACATGTGTTCGAACATTCTATGAATTTTTTTTTTTTAATATTAATTTTTGCTTTATAAGGCTTTAATTTGGCCCATTTCCAAAAAGTTTAGTAAACCCTGCTATAACAATCCAGTAAATGTTAAAGTTCAACTAATTAAATTTTTGGCTCAATGTCTTGATTAAGAGTTATGGTTTATTTTGTAAAAAACGACGTTTTACCGAAAATTTTGGAGAATGGGCCATGCCTCAGCGCATATTTGATCGCGATTCGCCGTAATGGGCGAAGATCATATTCGTCACTGGAGTAACAAGGCTAAAATTCTGACAAGGACGTAAAAAACCTGCGTGCAGATCTTCAATTAGCGGCCTTGTACGTCTGATGTGCTTGAAAAGACGAACTACGGACAATTACTTTTGCTTCTCTTCCTTATTTCTAGGTGATCCATCTTTGAGGAGGTCTTTCCCACGATGAAAGGATTGCTTATCTTATTACTTATCACTTGCGACTCGTTGTAAGCAGATAACGCCTAGAGAAGAGGAAAACGAATACCGAGGAGAATCCCCTCCTACTAGATTAGACACAGTCTGGAGAGTAAAATCCAATACCAACAGGATAGAAAATACACGTCTAATGCAAGCAAAGGCCAATAGAGAGAAACTATTTAAAAAAAATGCATACCAAGACGGCTTTGGTCCCCGAGGTATGGACACAAAAAAGGAGCCCCCACGTCATGTGTGAGACTTCCTTTGGACTCGACTTCCATTCGAGAGTCTGTCAAGGCACATATGCTCAGCGAGTATTTCGTGGCTGGCAAATGATGATGATGATTATGATATTTAATGTCGATTTTAAGAAATATAATTCGTTTTGATGTTTTTATTGGCGTCTTTGATCATCTGGCGCCTGTGTGCGCCGCACAATCTGGCCATACGGATAGCGCGCCCTTGAATCCAATAGAAACATAATTTTTCTCAAACACGACAATCCTAAGCTAAAATTACCGATGAAAAAAATAAACAACTGAATAGAAAAGCACTGTCGCATCCCCCGTATTCGCCAGAAGTAGGATATTTATATGATTCATTTTGGATCATATTTTGCATTGAAACTTTCGTAATAAGTAGGGAATCGAAAAATTATTTGAGAGATTGGTATTGTTTGTATGTAATGAGGGTAATTTTATTTGAAAATAGATTTAAAAAAAAGGTGATAAAAAGAGAGATATCTTTCTGTATAACCTAATATATTCATTCAAATTCTATGAATATATCATTTAGTACGTATCCGTAGAATTATCGTTAAGGAAATTTAAGATAGTAGAGGTTTGTCTTGTATACCCATCTCATCAAAAATGGATATTAGTTCTCTTGCCGTCAATTACATTCGCTATATCCGTCTTCAGCACCACATAACACATCCAATCCTAGATGTCTGTCGACTTAATGGTTTTGGTCTCTACAGAGTACAAACAGAATCTGTTATGATGCTTTGATTCTTCAAAATTTTGATTGTTCCTTCCAAAACATCAGTTTCATTGATCATTTATAAAAATAAAAAAATATATTTTTGTTGTGTTGGTACACTTTTCGTGACGTATCTTGACATTACGACCAGTTTTTTGCTTGTACGCAATATGCATATTATTTTGATAATATAACTTCGAAAAATAAAGCTGAGCTAATAATTTATTTGAAATATAATACTGCAGATCTACTGTAGTCACAAGTCTTCATTTAATGATTAGAAAGAGTTGCAATATAAGGTCATATAAAAATTTGCCATAAATGAAACTTAAACATCAAAATACAATAAAAATAAACCATGGTGGGAAGAGTCGTAGCCAAAGGCGACTGACAGAAAATTAGATGGATCTTATTGAAGAAGATTGCTTTAGGCTTTATCCTTTTCTAAAATAAAGTGCCAGAAAATCTGAAGATACTTCCTTAGGATTCAGCTCTATAAGTGGAGGATTCTTGAGAATAAAAAAAAGAATATTTGATCATTAGTATTATCCTAATTAATAACGATTTGAATTGACGCATTAAATAAATCATCATATTATTTAATGGAAAAAGAGACGAATTTCAGACGAATCGAAAAACATTATAATATTCTGAACCACGCTTAAATCGAGAGCCATCATTGTGGATCAAAATATTTATTTCTCAGAATGTCTGGAATCACAAAATACCGGGAAACGAGAAACTCTTAATCGCGGCGTAATTATCATTTCGTTCATTTTCTTTTAATTGGACATTTACTTTCATTTAATACGAAAACTTTACAATGCCTCCCTACTGAGAAAATATGAAAAAAATGAAACTTAAGCATGAATTACATGAAAATTGAGGCTGCGGTTCGCACTAATTAAAACCTTCTCCGCTTCTCTAAATAAAACACTCGCCATGTACTCTTACATTT
Source organism: Philopotamus ludificatus (assembly GCA_022495035.1). Taxonomy (NCBI): domain Eukaryota; kingdom Metazoa; phylum Arthropoda; class Insecta; order Trichoptera; family Philopotamidae; genus Philopotamus; species Philopotamus ludificatus. Next base: position 9,920 of record JAGXCT010037197.1, on the reverse strand, counting down.
TTATGATGAGAACTTTGCCTCGTTATTTAATTTTCGGACGCTTTATTATACGAAACTAATTTATGTAATTGCAAAATACATTTTTTTATTATTAAATATATCGCCTTATCCCTTTCGAGATTGAATTAGTGATATATAGCTTACATCAGCAATATACAACCGGTGGTGCGCGAACCCCCGGGATTTCGCGCGCTCCTGCTGAGGCGTTTATGAAGCGTTTAATTTTTTTCCTCTCCCTCTTCTACATCTTCCTGGCCGTGATACAAACAATATTACATATTAATAACAACATATCGCGCCAGCAACAAAACGGATATATTCGAATATCAGTGAGGCACTCTCTTGTAAAAATAGTCCTGAATTATATTCGCACCGCAGAGCTTTCCGAGATGAGACGTGCGAGGGCGTGATAGATGTCAAAATAACCTAGACGATAATTTAATTGTATAAAAATATTACATACCGAATGATTCAATATAATATAAATAGATTTATTTGCGAAATTCGCAATCTATCATTCGCAATGAGACGGGAAAAAAAACCGGCGTGGAATTAAATAATGAAACGGATTAACGAACAACGCTGCAAATTAGCGTTGTCGAGGCATTCCTTGACTTATTAGCGGATAAATAAATCTTTCGTCGAGGAATTTCTTGTTAAATTGCGTCCGTGGGTCTCACTGCGCAATTACTTCACTTATATTGCTAATCAACTGACTCATTACATCGCGAGGTTACAGCGTCCCTTATGTAATCAATTCGTTAAAATTAATCTTGGCGTTAGTGCGAGCAGATTCTGCACATTTGTACAAATGAAGCAATTAGGCTTTCAATACTTGGGTGGCTCAAGTTTTAAGAGGAGTAGGATGGTGGTACACGTTTATTTTCAGTTTCGGCTTCGAGTTGTTTCAAGTGAGCTTCCGCCTACGGAGTGATAGCCCGCGAGCTAAAGTGCCGAAGAACGTTCGCGGAGCTCGAGGGCCTCGACAACGAGAAGTTGCAGGGGAGCAAACCATGTCGGCGGTGATCACGCGTTGCCTGCCCTCTAAACATTTGTAATAATATTCGGAGATATCCGTGTGCTTTTCTACTGTTGATGAGGGTCAGAATTATGCGAAAAGCTGAGGATCTGCAAGGTCTTTGTGATTTTAAGACGTGCATTAATAATACCGGGTTAATTACATCGACGTAGGAAAACATTTTTTGAAAAAACATCGTTAACTATACGGTATTGCCTAATTAGAGGATTGGTTTGAAATTGATATTAAATATCATTTTTAATTAAAAGTAGACATGCATATATCTAAATAAAGAATACATTTTTCAAGTATTTTTTTATTATTAAATTAATAATTAAGTAGAATAAACCTATTTTTATAGTCATAAGTAATAAGGATGAACAAGACATCTATTTAGGAATAAGATAATTTTTCTTTCATTATCGAGGCATCCAAGCCAGTGATGTCGAACCTTTTTGTTTCAAAAGCTTTTGTTTTTGTTAAAGTTTTTTTACTAGATTTTAAAGATTTGTTGTGAAAAATTCTTTATTAAATTCATTAAAATGGAATGCTGAGTGATCACATAAGAATATGAAATAATTTATCCCATCCGTCACGGCGGCTCAAACACAACCGTGTCATCCGAAGGGGGTCTCTCAGGGACCCCAAGCATTTCAACTCAAGATATTGATCGTATTAATCGATATATTGACATTATTCTTAAAAATGGATTATTCTAACCATAAAAATAATTATTCACGATATGCTTCATAATTTTTTCGATAGATTATTTAACTAATCCATATGACCAAATTCTCGCGGCACGTGTTACTAGTATACGTTTCACTCGCACTCGGCGCATCGTACTGGATGCGAGCGAGAAAAAATATCACGCGCAATTGCAGAAAATTAAGGAAAATAGTAATAATATTTATTCTTTACATTATTTTTAGATAAATAAAAAAGTTTGTGACATTTTTTAAATTCGTCATAACTATTTTTTTTAAATATGTGAACAAATAAACAACGCGTGGATCATTAATAAAACTTTCATGGGCCAGTGTCTGAATCGCTGGTCATAGGTTCACCATCAGTGATTTAAGCTAATAAATATTTCGGATGTACATTATGGGAAGTAAAAACGTAAAAAAGATATACGTTGACCCTAGGGGTTGATTTAGACTTCCAGAGGGTCTATGGCAAGCAAATAAAGGGGTTACCGAGATGTAAATGGGGGTCCACGTGATCGCATTAAGGCAGGATTAACCACAAACGAAGAACTTACGCTGCAGTTTAGAAAGGGCTCTCAGCAGTTCTGGCTTCAGGATTTAGGCTTTATTAATTTTATGTTAGAATTTTATTAGATTCTGGTTAAATCGTTTCAAATCCTAATGTTTACTTGAATAAAAATAATAAATATTTTTCTTTTTTAACAATTCCATTCTACAAAAATCCTTATCAAAGTGAACAGCATTATGTCAGCTGTCAAAAACACATTTAAAGTAAACAAATTTAGAAAAAAAAATATTAGACAGGGTGGGGGAGGGTCTACTGGAAAAAATACCTGTATACTAAAGTGTCTTGGAACAGCAAAAATTGCACGTAATATATAATCTATTCACGCAAAATAATATCAGTCGAGAACATATTTTTTTTATTATGTAAGTATTTTTTAAAATATACTATCAAAAGTATATTAAATTAATTGTTATAAAAATTTGATAGTGCATGATTAATTCCAAAGAATTTTATAAAAATAAAAGGGTCCCTGAAAATTGACATAGAGCAAGGATACACATATTTGTTATATGATACAGGATAGGCTACATAGTGTCTTAAAAATGTAAAAAATGGATTTATAGACATAGTAATGATTTTTTTTAAACATACAAAAAACATTAACATATTTTAATACTTGGGTTCTTGGGATACTTGGGTTGATATTGTTGTATATTTAATTAGTTCACGCGTGCTTGATTTTGTTGTCAATAGCATTGATCTTTAGCATTATAAGAGGGTCTGTTGTACATGACGCTCTATAGGAGGGAACGACTATAATACCAAGCGATATGTTGTTAATTTTTTTAGGAACATTTTGATGTTTTATTTAAAGCTATATGTTGTTAATTTTTTTAGGAACATTTTGATGTTTTATTTAAAGGCATATAAAAAGTATAAGGCATATAAAAAGCTGCGAGGACGCAGGGTTCGGAAAGTTTGAGCTAGATGATTGTGAAAATTCGACCCAATTAAAAGATGTTTAGTTATTATCTAATGTATATTCAAACGTAAAACGGAAAAATGATTTGTATCCTAGATTACTTAAATTTTCGAGAAGATTTAAATACAAGTTTAAGCGATATTCGACGAGTTAATTAAAATATATCTACTGATAATGAAAGTATAATAACTAATGACGGTATAAATATAGAATATATTATTGAATATCCTCCAGCATTAAAATAAAAATGAAACGAAAATCGAGCCTTATTGAATTTATTACGTATCGCATTTCCCGATAATGTAATTTATTTCAACTAACATATTGCTCGGCTCGTCTAGACTTCGCAGTATGCACATAAGTCCAAGTTTCATAATAAAGCTTAGATTAAATTATATTATAGAGCAAGATTGCATATATTTTCAGTAGAATTAATTAAAAATTAATAATGCAATACACGCATTTAGTGAAAATTTATAATTGATAATTTCCTTATCAGAATATTAAGCATTGAGAGCGTTAGCAACTTAGTTCATTAGTGAACAACGGTAAAAGTTAGTATTGCTAATTTATATTTGTCGGTTTTCCCTAGAAAATTATGAACAGGTATACAAATAGCCGAAGCATACTGTAATCAATTACATTGTGATTAGATTACGATGGTATAGTCTGCATGAAAATTGATTAGTAAAAAAAAAAGATAATGAAAAATCTCGTTCCACAGAATTCGCATTATCCGAGAGACAGGGCGTGTCCGCGGCTTTGTCGCTAAATTGGTATTGTGTGTTGGCATTTTCATATGTAATCAACAAGTGCATTCTATGCAACCGAGCGCGGTGTGTTGACCTGGCTCGTCTAGCTTTGTTTTATTATACAGCAGCCCTCGACGAGTTGCTTTAATCATAATTGAATTTTTAATGCATCAACTCGTAATTAAAATAATTTACATTAAAAACTATTACACGTACACATTTGTTTCGGCGAGAGCTTAATTTAAACGCAAAACACGAACGGCGTTGAATACTTAGAAAATTATTATATTAATATCACATTCTAAGCAAACGAAATAATAAATTAATATATTTTTTTATTATAATATACATTAATTCTATTTACGGCATTAATCGCGTATTAAAAAGCTATTACATCACCGTTTTCCGCAATGACTGGTTTTATTAACACTCGATTTTTTTCCGCAAGCTGGCAATAAATCGTCACCCAAATCTTTTTATGTCAGATCGCTATCTATCGTAAAAAAAAGTTTTCGGTTATCCACATTTTCGATAACAAAAAGCACGATTTTTACGCGGATTATTTAAGAATTTCGACTGCAGTGTTTTTTTTTTTTAAAAAAAAACTAGTAAATTATATTAATATATTATATGAAGCATCATATTCTTGCTTATACATGTGTTGTGTATTTCATTTCGATGGCTGATACACAATCGTAGATTGAATAAAGTTCAATCTCAGTCGGGGGTTTTACGGAATCCCGGTATATTTATGATACAAAAGAAAGCCGATATGGGTTGGCTGATTCTTTAATTTTCAGAATTCACATTTTTCTCTTCATATTATTAAAAATGAAAAGTATTTTAAAATGTATACAGTAATTGCGGCGTAAATCTAATAAATTTGTTCTGAAAATAATAAAAAAATCGCATCAAAATTCGTAAAATCCTCTTAAAATACAATTTATATTATTATAGGAGTCGTTTGCTGTTTTAATGATAGAGATTATTTTTACCGAATTTGATAAATCGCTTTGACTTGTTTAATTAACCCATCCGTCACAGAGGCTTGAAAACAACCGAGTCATCCGAAGAGGGTCTCTCAGGGACCCCAAGCATTTCAAGTCAAGATATAAATGGATTCTTCATCGATTATTTTTTTTAAATGGAGTATTCTATAAATTAAAATAGTTATTCAAGACAGACTTGATGATTTGGATTTTTCAACTAATCAATATGACGCGTAAATCATAACATTCTCGGCGATGTCTCACCCCAGACTGAGCCCTCGCAGCACGTGTCACTGTCACACGGCACATCGAAAAGGATGAGAGCGAGAAAAACATAGCGCGCGTGGCAACAGCAGCAGATATTGGGTTTTTATTTTTTTAATAACGATGATTATATATAATATTTATTCTTTATACTTTTTTAGACAAGTACAAAAAAGCTTATTAGCACATTATTATATTTAATATTAAAAGCCCATTATTTTTTACATAAAATAAAATAATCCTCAATTAAATTGTTTATTTTATTTATTACTACCTTAAAATAAAACATACTGACAACGAAGTCTGTTTATTGACTAAAAAAATATATCTATCTATCAATAATTTGGTGTTTATCCAAGATATAAACTCCATAATCTTCTATAACTCTTAACAATCCTTCCATCAATTTTCGGATTTAAGAAGTAAAACCGATAGTAAGACCAAGTTAATCCACCAAATTAATTGGAAAATGTTGCGGAAAAATTATCTGCACTATGCAAACTTTTGTGATAATTCCTCAATGCTTTGAAGGGACTATTGTCGATTTTTTATCACCCGGCTTAGATCGCCGGAGCCAGCATTAACATATTTTTACTGTAACAGCTACCCTGGTTTTTGTTGTGATAGTGACGTTCTCTGATAAAAAGTATTCTACGGTTTCTGGCAAAGATAGCTCAATTTAAATAATTTATGGTACTGAAAAAAGAGCTAAAAAATATAAATATAGAGATATAATATCAAAATTATTCTGCCGTGCCCGGGAAAGAAATGAATTTCTTTTTGGTAATATATATATTAAATAATTCAGTACAAGTTTATATCGAATTATCCAGATTATTATTTGTGAAAAAAATAGTTAATCTGATCCCAGTACCGATTCAGGAATTCAGGATTATAAAAAAACTTATATTCCGGTATTCCAATTTGGGTCGAGGATTGGATTCTCTGCCGGTATTCAACGATAATCCCGGCTCCAGATCAAACAAATGGTCGTGTACGAATTTCAAAAAGTTTATTCGACAAGATGGTAAATAGTCCGCGTTTCATTTTAAGAGGAAAACAACACTTGTCCCCATTTGAACCCCGAGCAAATATTAAAAATGCAAACATTTGCCAAACACTAATTAGCAACGCACGGCGTAGAATTGCGCGAATAATAATTAAAAAAAATAAACAGAATGCGAGGGCACAGTTTCGCCCTACGTAAAATAAACGGTTCTGCCATTCAAAAAAAGGATTTGTGGTTTATTTAAACAGAAAAACAACGGCGGTTTTGCTCTCTTTATACAAGTTGGAATTGTCTCAGGTCTATTTTTATATGTCGAGGTTGAGTTTCATCCTCGTCTGGCTTATTAATGAAAACAAGAAGAAAAACGACCTTTTTATCGTGCATCTGGTTAAATGGTCTTTGTTCAAAGAAAATGCTTAGCTCGTTGAGCACGCACCCCGTGTTGCACAACTTTACAATTTCTTATTATAATTATTATCCGTTTCCTCCTCCCTACATCCACTTTCTTGTTTATGCCTTTTTGTTTGGCTTATCTCATTTAGTAAATCTCTGGAGTTAATTGTCTTCCACGATGGAGTCATTCGTGCATAATAATTAGACATTATTATTTTTTCGCTATTTTATTTACAATTCATAAGATTTCGCAACTAAATGTGTATTTAAATACAGTGGATTTCGCTTAATTGGGACGGATTTCCGGAATATTTTATTTTATTGTTAAATAATTATTTTTAAGTGGTTTAAGAGAAATATTGAGACTGACAGACTGCAATAAAAATGTATGACCGGATTACATCGTTATTTTCTACAAGTTCAGAATCCCAGCATCCACACTGAATACCTGTCCTGATTTCGTACAATGGCAATTCTACAAAAACAAAAGACAGCAGAAATAATATATAATGTAGATTGTTTGTTAGTGATTTTAATTTGATCATCTTTAATGGATATACCGGTGATATAAGGTGTGCCCGACGAAAATATCGTTTTTTGACATCATCCCTTTCAGAGTTTCATAATAAACTAATACAATGATTGCGACAAAAAATGTAATTAACACAGGAATATATTAACTATTTCTCAGTATAAAAATTTTTTATGTGGATATTTTGATTTAAAAAATGATAGAGCAGTGGATGTGGAAAAATGGGGTGTTACGGATTGAAGTTGAAGCAAATTCGACCAAATATATTATACAAAGTATATACAGTAGGATAAGCTTAGTCTAGAGTACAAGAATGTTTAAAATAATTTATATGACTCATAAACAAGGTGTGCAGACACTTAAGTAGTGAATCTTTATGGGGTCGAATGTATCAAGAATGAATAAAATTAGAGAAAAAAACAGTATTTCATCGACATCGTAACAGGAAATAAGAAGTGGGTTATATACTCGAATCAATGTCGTGGCTTTCTAAATGACAGGTATAATATATTTAAGTATATTTATAATTGCATATTATTTTTTTGTACAGTCAGTTCTCAACTTACGACCTAATAAATCTGATTTTTTCAGTTTTTTTACAAATATTTCATGCGTGCGTCAATTTTTTTTCAGTTTAATTTCGATTTTTTAATCCCTTAACCTCTTTCACTCCGTGTGCTAGATTTATTAGCCCTAAGTATTCTTTATTTAATCTAATAATGTATAATTTTTAATCGGATATCAGATCAAACCCAATAGATGCTTCCTATTTATTTTCTCAATGAATATCACTTTTAATAAATTTGAATAGATTTGAGTAACTCATAGATTCGACTAAAAGCGGACAGAGTGGAAAGGGTTAATGTTAATTAAACTAATCTACCAGTATATGCGCGTTAAGTGTTATTGTCAGTTTTGTCACATATTTTTTTTTTTTGCATTAAAAATAACTTTTAAAATATAATTAATTCTTGACAATGCGTTAGGTCAGTGGTAGCAAACCTATGATCCACAGGGCTGAGGCTGACTCACGAGGGCTTTTCAAATGAGTCACGCGTTGATTTAATCGGTTTGGCAATTTATTAGAAGAAATAAAGAATTTTCCAGTATAGATTGGTTAAATGATGTAATATTCTTATGTGACATTACTCATCATTTGAATATACTGAAAAAAAAAACTTGAGGGAAATTATAATAGTGGTGTTGGAAAAAATTAAATTTTAAGACGTTGAAAATAATTTAGAATTAATTTTGTAAACAATATATATATTTTGTATAAAATACAATAAAGTACTATTTTTATGTGTGAAATTCGACTTTGACCATTTTTTCGGGCCCCGCCGTAAGTCGAGAACTGATTTTACTTTTAATGATTTAATAAGTTTAGAAATATATATATAATTTTTACGTTTCTTTGGACCAGTCGCTTAATTGGAATAAAATGTTTGAGCCAGATGCGTCCCAATTAAGCGGAATCTACTGTATACACAACAAAAGATACGTTATCACTGTTTTATAATATTTATACGAAATATGAGAATTCTCGAATGCCGTTGACACTTCAGTATTATTCGAATGTCATTTACATCTAAGATGGATATTGAATCTGCTAAAGCGTGCAATAATAACGCGATATAACCGAAAATATTATTGCAAATAATAATAACTTGTGTCTTGGTAACTATTTGCCGATGCCACAATTTCGCAAAAGTTGCCGAAATGAAAACTGCGGCATAATAAATTAATCTAAATTGTAAGTTTGACATTGATTGGATGAAAGTGTCTAAGCTCGGAGCTATTTACTTACTGGTCTCGTTAATCAGTATGTAGAGCAGGCGTGTCAAACTCTAAGTCTGCTGGGGGTCGCACGCCCAGATCCACCAGGGTCACCGAAGAAAATTTGATACCGTCACGGGATGACGTAACATTTTGCAAAATGGCGTATTTTAAAAATAGAATCGATAATTTTCCTGAATATATTACACTATAATTATACAGTATTTAATTAATTATCATCAATCGTTAATTATGATATATAAAAAATAAATGAAACGTTGAAAGCCTCTGCGATTAATTCCCAGACGGCGCACCGTTGATTTAGCCAATATGGCAATATTTAATTACCTTTGAACTTGGCGAAATATGTTGTATCAGCATCGTGTGATGCGTCAATCAGTTCGTCTCGGATTGTTTTTCAGCGAAACGTTTAGAGGATATTAAATGGTAGGGGACAGTTCAGAGCGTCTGGTTTAACCCTTTTCCTGGTTTATTTATCGCCGTCGGTTGGACGTGGAGCTATACGGCTGCTTTTTAAATATATATCGAGTACTCTACTTACCCTTGTCACAGTTTGTAAGTGTCAACCAGGAAAAAAAATAATTTTGAAATTTGACCAATGGTCAGAATTAACTGAGGACAAATTAATTTGATTAAAATCGAGGACCTGATCAGTTACGAGCTTTTGAGAATGTTTCTCACTCTATTAAAAACTAATTCTTATTTTGATTTCCATAACTACCAATGCATCATCTAAATTCGCAAAACAGTATTATTAATATATTACATATATTATTAACAATAAGATGAAGATTGTCTTGTTTTTAGAATATCATATTAAATTTCTTTGGAAAAATATACTTTGAAAAATTGAACGTGTATTTTTATGCGTCACTTTTCAGAGAGATTTCCTTGAAAATTGAGTTTCCAAATGGTTATTGTTATATTTCTTCGAAATTATGTAGATAAATTGTCGGTAGATGATAT
>JAGXCT010037196.1:0-80474 GCA_022495035.1 Philopotamus ludificatus | reverse complement strand
ATAGGAGAACTGACTGATCATTGATTCTGAGAATGGATTCTTGCAGTCTTTTAAAAATATATAAATGCGTCATTTTTTTAATGTAAAATAAAACTAGACGCAGGGCCTTTCAGAAAAAATGCGAGGCCCGGCACAATTAATACTTTTATTACTCAAAATTAAAATAAGCATAAGAAATCGATTTTTTTCTACTTGTCCTAATTTCTGTCGTTGGTTTTAAATTTCATTTCGTTTCGCCTCTCTCTATATATTTGTCTAACATTTACTCACAAAGTTGAAACCCCTAATATTGCGAAGCCCGGGGCAGGACCCCCTCTTGTCTCTCTCTCTCTCTGTTAGGCCCCGGTTATAAGAATACAATCTGAATATAAAAAAAATACAAAATTATCGCAATTATTTCTTTATATATGTTCAAAGACAATTTAAATACGTTTCGTACTAGATGCGGTGAAAGTTTTCGCCATGTGTGTTTATGAAATCATTAATACATACACTGTAATAATGATTTTTTTTGTATTATTTACTAGGAGCAAAATACTGGATGAACGTATCTACATGAGCGACTGTGAAATCTACAGAGTGAGATGGCATCCGAATTCCGATACAGATTCCCATTTGCTAATTTTATCATCTGATAACACAGTAAGGTATGTAAATATTTTTATTTATTTTTTATTTGATGCTGGATGAATGGCTTGACAGAAAAATTCTAAAGCGCCACTCGCCAATATAAAGATTCGATAAAGTTTCTAAAGATGCGGCGGCAATGAGTCTCTTAATGTCATAAAGAGTTCCCAGGGTTCATAGACTTCGCTAGTAGGTTAACCTATCCAGGTACTATCTTACTTCAATCGCGGTTAACTTACATTATCAAACTGATTGTATATTTCCTACAATCCATGACACTGGTTTTTATTATGTTTATATTAATATAACAATAATAATTCTCTTGATATTTCAGATTGTATGATTTAGACTCCGAAGATCAACCGCTGAAACACGTTTGGCAAATCGGACGCAAAGAAGGCCGCCTACCGCTCTTATCCGCTCTCGGTGACACGGCCGTCGATATATATACATGTTACCCGAATCAGGGAATCGTATTAACCGGCAACGGCAGCGTTCATCTCATGGATATTGATGTTAAAAGTGTACGGTATGTAAAAACTTGTTGCTTATTATTATAATTTATTATTTAATACTATTTAATTTGTAGAAAGTCTATAAAAGGCCCGTTAGCAATGTATCCTCCGGCTGATGACAATTATGGTTTGGAGTCTTGTTCGATAATGAAACTCGGCGATAATTTAATATGCATCGCCACTTGCGTAGGAACAATTTACCATTGTATTATTATACCGGACGAACAAGTACATGAACCAAACACCAATTACCGCGGATTCAAGCAACACAATTATCGACACGTTTCCGAAAAACAAATAAGGATGGATTTAGAAAATCAGATTCATTCTTTATATGTCGTGGAAGCTATTGAATTGGATCTCGGATTAAATGTCAGCGACGATGACACCAGCTATACTTGCCCTATTTACTTAGTCCCTGTAAGTATAATATTGAATATAATTTAAACTGAAATATGTTATTTAAAGCATTACTTATGAATACGATTATCATTATAGGACGAAGGTGTAAAAAATCGTTATTTTTGTTACCACGAAACCGGACTGCATATAGTCACAGTGCCTCTCGTAAATCAAATGGAAAATTATTACAATTTGGAGAACAGTAAGAAAATACAGTATTTATAATAATCATATATATTTACTTACATAACAAATATTTTTGTTCATGCTATTCTAGTGGACTTCACCAAAAATCTGCCGACATTCAATTCGCCCAGCGTTGTTGAATATGCAATTTGTACGAAAACTTCAAAGATTAATATCGTAAATCCATCTCTCGGGATTTGTCTTACTTATTCTACACATGCTGTGATACAGCTACTTTCTGATTTTCGTATAGTTGTTAAACTATTAGACGTCGACGAACTCGGAAACATGCTTTTCAGCGATAATACTGATGTCGTTAAACCGGACAGCACTAATAGAAGCTCTCTCAACATATCTCTGAGCGAGGTAAAATATTCATAGACAACAAATGTATATAAATGTATATTTTTGTTATTGATGATATAATTTTTAGATGCAAAAAGTACCATTCAATGAACAAGTTCAACATATTTTAAAACATGGAATATCACAACCTATTTTAAAAATAGCGCAAACGGCTGAACCAAGTGCACAAGAATGTTTTGAGGTAATTCTATTGCATTATCATTTAAAAATAACAATGATTATTTTAAATAAACAATTTTTATAGCTGCTTAGCCATGCAACGCATATATTTCGTGAAGATTATTTTACAAAAATTGAACGAGCACGTAAAGAAATAGAGAAACGAGTTAAAACGTTGAATTTGCTTAAAAAACTGCAGCTCCAAGAGTTAGAGGAATGGGAAATAAGTAAGAAATTAATTATATCCGAATCCGATGAACTCGACAAGAAATGTGAAATAGCCAAGAATAACCAACAGCTACTCAATAAGAGGTAAATGACTATACATAGTGAGATTAATAATTTGTATAATATTAATTATTATTATTGTTGATTGTATTTTTAGATGTGCAAACGTTCGGCGAGGTATGAATGTAAAGCATTCGTCGATTTCTAATGCTGAACTGAATATGAGTGAAGAAATAAAAAGCCATTATCAAAAAATGCCCAAATTTCAATCGGAGATTAAAAAAATTAAACAAAAACAAATTGTTCAAAAAACTAAAGTATGTAAATAAATTTTATATAACCATTTTTTATAGCTTATAATAAAACTTTCTGATTTATTTTTATAATAGATGCAAAATTGGGATGAAAAAAAACAGGAGGAAGTTTTCTTGGGCAAACACTTGACTGAGATAATTAAGAATACTTTAACACAACAGTGAGTAATTTTTTTTATAAATAACTGATATAATTTGAAATAATCAATCAATTTTTTTAATGATAACTTTTAATCTATTACAGAACTAAACATATACAAGAACTGAAACAAAAAATACTTATAATGAAAGAGACAGTGAAACAACAGCTGTAAGTGATACAACTGTTATCAGTACAGCGCATTATTTAATGCAATGTCATATTTTTATACCCGATTCATGAATAATTTTTCCTTTTTTTTCAAATGTAATTGTCTCGAATAAAATAAATTTATAAAAAACACAAATATTGGTTATTATTCAAATAATTATAAATTTGGAGATTTTGTTTAATTGAATATTTATTTTGATAATATTTAAAAAAAAATATACTGCAAACTTAAGTGAATTCTACTTATATTTACTATATTAAAAACAAATGAAAGAGATTGACATTTAGGATGGCCACACTGTAATGTATATTTTTGTACTGGCAATGCCCATTATTTTATAACCTAACTGAAATGTCAATAAGTCAAGTGAATCATAGATTATCTGACATCAATGGACTTAATAATTAATTTAAACGACCCTCGTCACTTGATATAAATAATTTCCTACAATCAGTTATTATATATGAGGTAATTATTAAATCTTCAACAATGTCTTGTTAACGATGATGCCTTGTACTTCGAACATTCCAGAGTTCAATCATTTGAGGGCGCAAGAAGTTCAATTTTGACGTTTCCCAGTTCGAAGTTTATCCTGAAATTGCAAGATTTTTAATTATCCATTGCATCTGCGAAAATGGAAACAACAAGATAAAAAAAAACGTTATATCAACAATTGAGAGGGAAAAAAATATAATATGGGTGGTTAAAATTTCAAAGTCAAGGATATGTAGCGGTATTAAGAACAAGGAGGCAATGCAAGTAGCGAATGTAGCTAAGGGTGTGAAGACATTGACCTCTAGAAGATCACAAGTTATCGAAGAGATGGAAAAACTGATTTTAGTGTGGAGTAATGAGAAACAATTACTTGGTGACGTTAATACCGGGAGAATTATTTGTGAGAAGGACAAACATCTGCATAGTAAAATTAAGAAATGCACACCCAAGATCAGTACGGAAAATGCTGAATTCAAAGTTAGCAGAGGTTGATACGATAAATTCAAGAAACAAACTGGGGTCCATAATGTTGTTGTGCACGGTGAAACAGAAACAGAAATTGCCGTCAATTTTGTAAATATTAAAATTTTGAGACAGTGAGGGATTAGTATCTCAACGAGTTTTTAATTGCGATAAAGCAGGTATTTTTTGGCAAAAATTACCCTAATTTAAATAAAAAAAATATGCTACATATTTTCCTGACATGCATATTAAAAAAAATATTCTCTACTGCTATTTTTGGTGTTGTAATAATTAAAATTAATAAGATACATGCAATATCATTTTGTTTCAACCTTTCATTGTTATGCACACGAAAACCAAAATATTTTTATAATAATATATATAAATATATTTTTTTATTGACATTCAAATAGATTATTTGCTCTCCATTATTTAAATTGTAAATTCTTGATTCGGACTTTGAACAATTGATAACAAATTAAATACGAACAACTAGGCACCACATGTTTTTAATATTCAACATTAAATACCATCAATACAAAGATATAATAATAACTGATCTTTATGGGTTGTAAATTATAATCATACTTTTTATTAATTTCTTGAAAGAATACTACGAATGTTTTATACAAGTGTATCTATATTATATGCTAACAGAATAATATTTTCCATGCATTAATCATCAAATTTGCATAGTGTTATGCAGAATTATAAAGTTATGACCTAAATAAAACAACAATGCCGTTGTAAATATTCTAGGATTACCTCTAATTGATCTTATCAGTTACGATAACATTATCTAGTACCATCACAACACTCAGTATCATTCGATCTCTAAAAAGTGTTATACTATTATTTCCATATTGTTTTTCAGTTAAAATGAGGCGTTCCAATATGGATCCGGATTACGATCCGGGGCTGTCCTTCAATATGCAAAATAGAGTTTCTAATCAATTAGATTTAAATGAACCGTCGCAAAGTCAACAACAGTATAACGAAAACAACTCGAGAAATGTTGAAAATATTAGAAGGCCAAGATCGATCCATCGAAATGCTTCTATGCACAATACCGTGTCCTACTTACCTTCGAGACGAATCACTCAAATTGGTACATATATGCTTTTTTTATATTTTATTACATGTAATGTTGATCTGATAAAGTTTTAATTCATTTTTGAAGATGCTTCTGGTTCGGCAATGCTTGATTCGGAAGGAGAAAGCTTTATTGATGGATACAATGCTGAAAACACACAACAAAATGTGATGGACCAATTCATCACTCAAATTGAACAAAATGATGGTCTTATGGAAGATAACCCGAATGCAGAAGCAATGAGAATGTAATTATCAATATATTAGGTTGATCAGTATGAAATGTCCGATTTCAAATGTGAGACTGAAAACACAATACTTTATACATCATGAAATTTATTTAACCGAAACATTCACTATAATCCGCTTAGGGAAATCGTAAATATCCTTTTTTAAAATATCTTTAGTTTTAGCTGAAATGGATTCTTCGAATTGGTTTGATTCTGGTATATCTTGCCTCATAAAAATAATTCATTATGACGAAAAAGATGTTATTCAGTTGGTCTTGTGAATACGGAGGATGTAGCAAAATTTCACATACTTCACGAGGTCGAGCGTTGTCATGCGGTTGAACCACGATAACTGTTGTTTTTCTAATTTTTTGTGCATGGTGTCGACAGTAGGACTCTGCCGTTATTGTTTCGCCAGATTTTAAAAATATATAATGAATTACTCCTCTGGTTGTCCACCATACAGTGACCATGACTTTATTTTGATGCAATTTTGGTTCTGAAATGTGTTTTAGAGCTCTATCCTTATCCAACTATTCCCTGAATCATTTTCGATTATCGTACATAATCTATTTTTTTGTCTCACATAACGATTTGATGTAAAAACGACAATTCGGTTTTATCAAATCAATAGTGAGGAACACTTAGCCTTGCGCTCCTCCATCTGGCAATCCATCAACTCGTGCGGCATCCATTTGTCTACTTTTTTTATTTTTTCTATTGACCGGAAATGACGCAAATCAGTTGAAACACCAACCGCTAAATCACTTGCATTCAAACATTTATTCTTGGAATAGATTCCACCCAATTTTGGCAATTTAATGACCTTCAGTTTTCTTCGAGGCTCGTTGGAGATCAAAATTCTCAGAATGGAATTTTTTAAACCAAAATCAATTGTATCTTTCGTTAACGGATACTTCTTCAAATGCAGTGTTTACGTTTCGTGCAGCTTTGGCTGCGTTATTACCCAATTTAACTCGTATAAAAAAATGTGCGTAAAACAACCTTATATTAAACTAATATATACAAGTTTCAGTCAAAAAACAACCAGATTTTCGTGGGCTGTATAAGTCCTATTGTCGTATTTTTTATTGTTGTGTTGACACGGACACTTGTCCTTGACATTGTTAGCCATATTAGACACTTCGAAAATTCCTTCAAAGATTTGATGGGGACTAATTTAACAAACACAAATTTAATATTAATGAATAAATAAATATTTTTTGATGCAGGTTTTTCACTTCAAATTAACCCATTTGCATTTCAAATTAAACCTTTTCCCTTTAAATATCTAAAAAGTGAATAATGTCTTACTTTTGAAGTTAAAAACCTGTATAAAACAATATTTTTTAAAATATATACGTTTTAGAGAAGCACTTCGTGATATTCCGCAATCTTTAACAGTCAAAAGAAATATAAAGAAGAAACTTTCAGCGTCTGTCAGTCGTAAATCAAAACATAGACCGATAGGCTTCTTCAAGAGAACCAAATATCGATTGAGTTTTTGGTGGAAACGGGTATTTATCTACCATATTCGCAATCAATTATTTTACGCAAAGTAATTAATCGCCGAATGATACTTTACAGATGAAACAAAACACTAAAAATGTATTATTTTGGGTCGAGTTTGGCTATAACGCAATCAAAAGTGTCGAGGGTCATTTCGGATCCGGTGTCGCTACGTACTTCAGATTCCTGCGCTGGTTATTCATCATGAACTTGTCCATCAGTATAATCGTTATATCGTTCATTGCTATTCCGCAATTGTTATTCACAACGTACAACGATACATTTGAATCTGAGTCGTTTAGTTTTTGGGACATATTCACTGGACACGTAAGCTAATTTCGATATAATACCTATGTGTTTGATCGATATAATACATGTTATATTTGTTTTTAATGCTAACGCTCATACAGGAAGTGTGATTGGTGATATTTTTATACATATTATTCATTGATACTGATAATAAACATTTATATTTTATTATAATATTGATATTTTTAGGGTTCGTTTGCTAATTCTACTCTCTATTATGGATACTATTCAAATCAGATAATGTCTGTAATCGACGGACACTATTTTAATATACCGTATTCGTATTTTTTCACTATGCTTGTGTCGTATATCGCCATGTTTATCATTATTTCAATCAGGTACTGTATCGTCACGATTATCTTTGCGAGATAAAAACGTATTATTTATGAGTTTATCATTTCTACAGCATGGCACGATCTTATAGAGAAAATTTCATTAAAACTAAGAGTGGATTAAAAAATGTATATGCTAATAAAATATTATGCAGTTGGGATTTCAGTATTGCGACCGAAGAAGCAGCCGCGTTAAAAAGCAAAAGCTTCTATAACAATATTAGGGTATTTAATAAATATATATTTTTATTAAATACCCTTGATTTTTATGTTGTTTATTATTTTTAGGAATTATTGAGTGAAGGTTATACGTCACAGGAAGAAAGCAATATGACTCAAAAATGTTATTCAATATCTATTAAAATCGCTATGAATCTTTTCGTATTATTGCTCCTATGTTTAACGGGTTTTATTATGTGGACGCTAATGGATGATAACCTTGATTTAATTCCCGACATTGTGAATCCTGTAAAATGGTCAAACAACAGATCCATTCTTATGGCGTTTATTATAACCACCATAATGTTTACATTTCCGATGATATTTAGCTGGATCGTAACGTATGTTCACATACAATTTAACGTACCGATTAAATTATCGTAATTTAACGTTATTTATTTTTATTTTTAAGATTTGAAAAATATAAAAATCCAAGAACAGTTCTATACATTACGTTGGCGAGGACGTTTATTCTCGAAGCTGTCATCATTTCGATACTTGGGGCATTTTGGTTGAGATCGAAGAATTATGTTTGTGCCGATATTTATTTGTATATTTATTGAAAAGAGTGTTTTCACAATTTTACTAATTTCAGTGCTGGGAAACGTCACTCGGACAAGAAATTTATAGGCTCGTTATTTTTGATTTCTTATTTTCTTTGATTGGTCTACCACTCTCTGAGTATTTACGCTGTTTAATATGCAAGTATGTTTAACAAATAAACGTCTCGTATTGTGATCTATCATTTTTTTTAATATAAATAATAATTTTAGACATATATGGGAAGGCATAGGTATGCCCGAATTCGATATAGCACGTAACACTCTCGGATTAATATACAACCAAACACTCCTCTGGATGGGTTTATTCTATTCCCCCATGATAATCATCGTCGTTACTTTGAAAATGGGGCTGCAGTTTTATATACGTCAATATACTATCTTGAAGAATTGCCAGCCATCTACTCGTTTGTGGAGAGCTGCTCAGACGCAAACATTATTTTTGTTTTTAATATTCGTATCATTGTTGTGCATATTACTAACTTTCGGTTATACTTTTGTCAGGTAAAAAAATATATACAGCAAAATCTCTATATTTGTTAATAATGCATGCCTGTCAGTACAGACTGCACCTCTCCGTAGTCACAGGTTCATTTAAATACCCCACTTCCTCAGCGTTTCACATGTCCTTGCGACGCCCGTCCGGAGTCTGTTGAGCGTCTTTCATTCCGCATGAGGCGTCTCTGCTGGATGTAGGCCAAACTGCACACACTCAAATTGTTCCTTCCACCTCTTGGCTCAATCCACGACAACTGTGTCAGTGAGCATGATTGCTGTCTTGGCATAGCTGGCCCTTAACTTAGGTCTTCTACAAGGGGGTTCATGTACATAAGGGATCTTGTCTCTTATGTTTGACAGGTCTACGTATGTGCATCAGTTGTCACTGTTATTATTCATTATTATCATTCGGTGCAATTCCTCCCAAGGCGTGCACTTTTGACACCTTTGTCGGTCTTATGCAACCTCTTATTCGATAATGGGTTTTGTTAATGACCGTGTCCACCTCTTTAGTATGGTGTGGCCTATTCAATGATAGGCAGGCTTATTCGCCAAGTAATCGAGAGATGCTTTCATCGCCTGTAGGGTGATATGAATATAGAGGTTTTGCTGTATTTCAATATGCTTTTATTCATTATCTTTCTATATAAATATTTTTTTACCGATTTCAGTGTGCTCATTGGTGGATGTGGTCCATTTAAAGATGAAAAATATATATACATATTTTTCTTAAGAGGTATTTTGAACATTAGACAAGATAATACATTTTTTGCCATCATTATGTATTTTACGAAGCCCGGAGTTGTTGCATTCATATTAATTACTATGAGGTGAATATTTATTTTAATTAATATTTATTATATTAATATTTAAAATAAATTACTATACTATCAAGGATTTTGGTCATTTTTAGTGTCGGTGTATATTATCTTCATGCCAAAGGCGCAGCCAATAAAATGATGGTGTCGCAATTAAGAGATATATTAGTGTCGCAAGCGAAAGATAAGGAATTCTTACTAAACGCTATATCAAATGTCTCCGACGGTCGTAAGTATATTTTATTACGCCCTTAACGACCCATTACTATCTTTTATCAAATGTGAAATAAAATCTGTTTTATATTTTGATACTCGATAGGTTGGATGTATAGTAACAAATCGAAAACCTTAATCGAAGCAACAAAACCGAAAGCAAGGACGAGCAAACTTAAAAACGAAAGGAAGCCTTCAAATTCAAATTATCAATTTAGTCCCAATAAGAACATGTACTGATAGAATAATAATAAACATATATATATTAACTGTATACCAAATATTATGATATGTTACGTTACTTTATTAATTAATCAATCAATATATACATATATACGTCATAGTTATAAAATAAATAAATTTAATTATTATAAAATTTGTTTAAAATCATTTATATCATTCTTTTTAATCATAATAAATATAATTATTATTTGACCTCGTTTAATCTCGCAATGAGCTCGTTCCCGAAAGAATTTCTGTATTCTACGCTAATATCGTTCAACAGACTCTGCACGGTTTCATAATACATATCTACGTCGACGTTATCAATGTCAAACTTTTCACCGACGATAGCAAATCCCCAAGGTGACATTTGCACGCAACATTCTCTATTTTCTAGCGTCAATAGATTAAAATGAACACCTTTAAAGCCGTTGTTTAATACTTTGGATACTTCTATTCTTTTAACGTGGTCCTTAATATCTGCCATAACCGCAGTCGCATTTTCAAACCATGGAGTTGCTATATCCTCGTGCATGATTCTAAAATAAAAAATACAAAGAAATTATTTTCATACATCAACAAGTCGCGACTTGCGAAGAAGGCTATTAATGTTTTTATCTACAAAAATCGTCGCCCGGTGAAATAGTGTTATACTGAAAAGTGGGGCTTTTTGATAA
The DNA here is from genome assembly GCA_022495035.1 of Philopotamus ludificatus. Classification (NCBI taxonomy): domain Eukaryota; kingdom Metazoa; phylum Arthropoda; class Insecta; order Trichoptera; family Philopotamidae; genus Philopotamus; species Philopotamus ludificatus. The sequence goes on along the minus strand of JAGXCT010037196.1, from coordinate 69,730 downwards.
AATTAACCAATCTAATTCGGATCACTCGGATAACCTTTCGGGGAATTATATATGAGCCGTCGCTACGGGACGAATATAAGATTTAAAACTTTCGTCTTTACGTCAAGAAAATATCGATAATTTATTGAACACGGATTCACCACTTTGTCACTCGTCTGTCATAAAATAAATATATATTTTGTGTAAAAAGTGAATCGTCGAAACGATACCTTCGGCGATCGACGTTTGTTTAATATATTTTATTCCTATTATTAAATATTTTCAAACCTGAATAAACTAATAATAAACGATAATTTATCGATATGTCGCTGTCAAGCGTTATTTGACATTAGAGTTTTGGTAATAAATGACGAAAATACGGCCAGGGGGATAAAACCTTACCTCTATCGCAATTCTCAATTTTATTTTATCGGTCACATATTAACAGAGGGGGATCGCTTATATACTCCGCATAGCTGTAGCACCTCCGAGCAAATTGAAGAAATATATCTTTTTATATATGTGTATATCGATTATGTATTATGTATAAGAAAATATATTCATAATTTTGTTTGGGGCCTTCGCGCACAGAGTTCCTTTGTGCAACGAGGAGCAAGAGCGCCGCCTGTTTGTCAGCGCTCCCAGGGTCGGCTATTGGACGGATGCGTATCGGCAGCGGAGGGCGGAGGGGGGCTCGCGGCGACTCGATGCAGTTATGTCGACTCCCTGGAGCGCAGTTATATTGATTCACAGCTTTTTTCGGCCGCATCGAGGCGTTCGTTATTTATTTTATTGTTGGTAATATTATTTAGCAATTTTTCTCGACTTATTTATTTTAATATTTTAAATAAAATATGAGCGAAATATCCTTTTATATTTTTTTATATTCCGCCTCGTCCCCAAATATTTTCCTCGTGAGCCGTCGTTGTATACGATGAATAATAAATTTGCACGATATTTGTTAACATTTCATATATAATATTGGTTTATATTAAACGAATTTAGATTTTATTTTAGGGGTCGTCGTCGCATCACAAACGTCCGGGATCGCGGAACGGAAAAGGGGGGGAGGATTTTTTATCAGAATTTTACGGGGTTGTCGAGAAATAAAATCGCTCTTTCGATAAAATTTATATTCCCAACATTTTTCCAGAAGTTATTTAATAGTCGATCGAAAGGAAAAGGAATAATTTCCCCATCGATAATCCTTCATATTTTTTATGCGTCGAGCGAAGCCGCGCAATATCTGGAATTAAAAAAAAAAAATGGTAAATTAAAGATTTTAATCTGACAAATTATCGTCGGCTTCGATATATTCGAATTATCCGCGAAACGTTTTAAAATATTTTAGCGATCGCTTCTTAAATTTTTAAAATATTAACGAATAATATTTCAATATTAAGTTAACTTCGACTGAATTGCGAATTATCTATTATTTCGACGACTTCAATTTTATTTACAAATTTATAGTATTTTCTCCGTCGAGGCGATTTATTTTATTGTCTCGTCGAAATTTTCGTCGCTTCTCTCAAATTATAGAAAGATTTGACGATATTTCTGTCGAGGGATTTTGTCAAATTTCGAGCGAAATCGGAGCGACGGCGCACGTTTTTAGAATCGACCTGGCAACATTTGTCGGGCGATCGATCATAATATTTATATTGTTCGTTTATATCGGAGCATAATTATTGTTTTTTTTGTCGCGACGGTCGATTTTCGATCGCAGGGGGTCGGGTCGTCTCAACGATCGGGAGGATTTAGCGGTTCGTTTATATAATCTTCTCGGCGGGATCGCGGCTGGAAACGGGGAAATATTTTTTTTTTTGAAAAACGTATTTTTTTTTGTTTCGCGGCTCTCCGGCGCCTCGGGAATCCCTTTGGGTTCCGATTGGGATTTTGCGCGAGGGCGCGTCGACGCAACGCGGCGCAATCGAGGCGGTCGGAGGCGGGAGGTCGGCTCGGCTGGCAACACCGCGGTCACGTGGTTGTTTATATAATCGTTGTTTACCGGGGCGGGCGCGCACGCGCGGCGCGGCTAACCTCGCTCGCGGGCATGGCGACGGCCGAGAGCGACGCGTGGGCCCTGCTGGCGCTCAAGGCGGCGCCGCCCTGGGACGGCGGCACCGGGGCGGCGGGGCGGGGGGCGGGGGGCGGCGCTGGGCCGAGGGCGGCGGCGGCGCGGCGCTGGCCCGGCTGGAGGGCCGCGACTTCGAGTTCGTGGTCCGCCAGCGGCGCACCGTCATCGGCCGCCACTCCTCGCGCGGCCGCGTGGACGTGCACATGGGCCGCTCCTCCTTCATCTCGCGCCGCCACCTCGACCTCACCTTCGAGCAGCCGGCCGCCTTCTCCATCACCTGCCAGGGCAAGAACGGCGTCTTCGTCGACGGCGTCTTCCAGCGCCGCGGCGCGCCCGGCCTGCAGCTGCCCAGCACGTGAGTCCCGCTCCTCTCTCTCTTCCCGCTTCCCGCTTCATGCTTCGTTCCCTCGCGTCGAGCTGAACCGCTTTTTGTTTTGGTCGGGTCGCCTTCGCCGCGCGGCCGAGTGCGGGCGGCTGCGCGTGCGCCCGGCGGCCGCGACGCTCGGGCCCGAAGGCCGATACGAAAAATAAACAATAACAATGCCGCCGTCGTCGAGCGCCGCCTCGCTATTTTCGCCGGATAGGTTCGCGATATTTTCGTTATCGCGATTTCCCCTCGCGAGCTTATCTAACAATTTCTCGGCGCGTCGAGAGATAACCTCGATCGGGCCCGCCGGGGCCGTTCGCGCGACGAAATTGTCACAATTTCGATCGAACGGTCGGCGCTTCGTCGAACTTTCGTCGGCTCGACGGGCGCGCGGGCGGCTCGCCCCCCTCGCCCCCCTCGAGCTCGACTCCGCGGTCGGTTCGACGACGACGCGCCTTCGGCGAAGATCGTCTCCGCGATCCCGATGCGCCGGAGCGCGCGGGCCGATGCGACCGATCGCGCCTCCGACGGTGATCGTCTTCGAATTTCCGTTTCGTTCCCGCGATCGTTTCGACTAAAGGCGAAAACTCCGTTCATTTTCCGCTTCCGTTTCCGTCGAGGAATAATTTGTAATCGACGGTTAAATCGGTTAAAAGTTATGAAAAATATCTGTAAAAAGTGAAAGCTCCGCCGCGGCGGAGATCCTCGCCCCCGGAAGTCCCGCGTCGTCTGCGCCCCGACGAAACCGGGCCCGCCTCGACCTCGCAGTCGGCGGTGCGACCTTCGCCCTCCCGATTTCCTGGGCTCTTCGAATGCGAGTCGCCTCGTCCGCCGCGAACCCGACGTCGAGCTCCCAGTCGTCCCGACGCTCGACCTCGAGGCCGATTCGACTTCCGCCGCCCTCTCCTTTTTTTATTTATTTAATATTTGACGACCGGTTAATAGCGTGACTCTAATATCCCCCCCCCCCCATTCGGTCGATGTCATAAAAATTTCCCGGAATTCATAGATTTCCCCCGAAGTTTAACGGACCCTGTCCTAACTTTGCTCGGTCGTAGTCGACGCAATCTACCTTTCCCTATCAAATTGTTACCTCCGAGCCCCGACCCCGATTAATATACAATTATATAAATAATTTATAATCGACCCCCTTAATAGTAAGACGATTTTTTTTACATGTATTCCCGATCCTGGGAATTAAAATCGAAGGAATAAACCCATTTAAAAATAAATTGACATTTCAATTCGACATATCGACGTTGGAAAGCAATCATTCTGTATCTTGCTATTTTTCTTTTGCTCTCTGTAAAGCATCATTTTTTGATACAGCTCGATTGTTATGTAGTTGCCGCCGAATCCCGCCAATCCTCCTATAGCGCCGAAATTGAGTGGCGCCTTATAGAAAACTAGGATCATACAAAATTTGATGCTTTTTTATAATTATATTTTGTAAATTGATCAAAATCAATACATCAAAAACATTTTTCCATTCTCGTATTTTTCATACGCATTTATTATATTTTGTTCTCAACTAAAATACATAGATTATTATTACGCGCGGCAATATACTCATGAAATTTGTCCTTGAAAATTTAGCGTTTTATCGGCTATCTAGAAGGAAACACTATAAGAGGAATTGTAATCCACGCCGCTGTATAACGGCGCTATAGAAGGATTGACTGGATATCGTGTCATGTCAGTCGCCGATCGCAGTCATTTATTTGAATAAATTATGTACAATTTCGATCAGTCACAAAATACACACCAGAATTTTTTTTTTTAAAAAACAATATGAAATGAATCATTTAAAAAATGAGATAAATGACAATATTTGAATATTTTTATAGCTAAAAAAATCAACATGTTAATTTAGATTACTTTAATTATTTACACATGGTTTTTATGTTGGAAAAGAACTGGAAAACTTTCCTAGAATTTAACCGTGGCTTAAAAACAACTACGTCGTCCGAAGAACTATTTATAACGTAAAATTGACCCCTAGCATTTCAAGTCAAGATATTGATGAATTCTTTATCAATATCTTGATAGTTTTTTTAAACCTAGCCGTGTCGATGGGGTCTATTTGGGACCCCAAGTTTTTATAATTACATTCGTTGAATGTGCCATGAAACGATACGTGTTAATATCCATCGTAGCTTCTGCTAATATCCATTGTTCGTATAATTATCTCTAAACGACGATATATCGCTGTTCGGCATTCGAAGGGTTAAAGAGTGGGCCCGCTCGATCCCGGGGGGTTTTATCGCCTCGTCTGTGACTATAATCGGCATCAGACCGCAATCGCGTCTGCAACAAGAGGCTCGAGAATGCGTAATGTGTCGCAAATGCACACACATGTCGCGTGCGCTTATATGCACTTTGGCGGTTGCTCGCCAAAACCGGACCGAACAGAATACGCTGTGCGTGCAGCGAAAGGCCCCCATAGCAACGAAACCCGCTCCGGTGACGTCAGCGTTCCGTGACTGCTCGAGTCGATGTGACCGGCGAGGGGCGTGGCCTCGCGTGACGTCACCCCGTCCCCGTCTCCGTGATTCGATGGAAAGTTCGATTTCGGACATCCTGGTTCGGGGGCTTTGGACCGTCTCGCGCCGGTGACGTGTCACCTCGGCGGCTGCGCAGATCTTCGCCGCTTTTCCGGCGAATTTTTCCGCCGGCGCGCGCGTTGATAAGGCGCGCATTGTTTACCAACAATGCGACGCCGTTTTTGTTTTCGCCGCGTCCTCCTCGCATATCTGGCACGCGCACGTTATGTGTTTACTTGCGGACCGTTTGCAATTACATGCACTCGTGTAACATGCCGGCTGCGTTTCGCCTTCGCCATTTATTGGCTTCGAGGCGAACGTTTCCATCTTGATTATTCAATGAGCGATAATTAACCTACTTCGACGGTTTGTTGCCACCGATATGTCAGGGCTCGGCCGTTCTACGCTCGTTTCGCGATCATTTCCAAACGATAATATTGATCGCACAATACGTGGCCCCGTGTCCTCGCCTTATGATGCTTACATAATTGGCCGAAGCGTATTTCGGGGATGATTTAATTTATTCGAGATATAATGTTTTCCTTAGCATGGAGAGGGGTTATCGATCGTCCTTTGGCCCTCCCTGCCCTTGTTATTCTGTTGCTGTGTCCTTGAAACCGAGCGGTCGGTCCTTTTCCGTCTCGACATGCTTTCAGATGCCGGCTTTTCAGCATACTTCAAACTGAATATACAGCAAAATATTAATAAAAAAAAATTGTTTTATACCAAGCATACTATTGGGTTATTCGGAAAGTAATTCCGTTTTTTCCCAACTTCACACTTAAACCGCATAATCATTATATACAGGTGATATAGCAAGGCTTGCTTGTGAAAAAGTTTGATTGATTCTGTTTAGTACCCTTTCAAATATGGAAAATGCAAAGCAGGATTTTTGGCATATTTTAGTTTTTTACTATCGAAAAGATAAAAATGCTGTTCAAGCCAGAAACAAAATATCTGATGTGTATGGAAGATATGTATGTATGCAAAATCTGGAAGGGCAGTTAAAGCTGATTGATGAAAACCGGCGAATAACAACTCGTGAGATAAAATTGATCGAATTCAACCGTTCATGATCATTTGAAACGCCTAGGTTTAATCTCACAGCTCGACATATCGGTTCGTCTTGTCCTCAGGTTGACATTTATGATTTGCTTCTCAAACGTCAAGAAAATGATCCATTTTTGAGGCACATCAACACTAGGGACGAGAAATGGGTTGTCCACAACAATGTTAAACCCAAGAGATCATGGAGTAAAAATGATGAACCGGCTCTAAGCACTTCAAAAGCCGATATTCATAAAAAAAAGGTGATGCTGCTATCTGTTTGGTGGGATTTCATAGGAATCGTTTTTAACTTCTACTGTACAACACAACGATCAATTGTGAAGTGTACTGTCATCATCTGGACATATTGAATGATTCACTTAGACAGAAAAGGTCAGAATTGATCAATAGAAAAGGTGTAGTGTTTCACTAAAATAATGCGAGACCTCATACAAGTTCAATGATTTTATACAATTTAATCAATGTATCGAAAATCGCATAAAAAGGAATTTTATTAAATAAAAATTATTATTACATCTATCGTCACTGTATGATATTTATTGCCATATAATCGTCGGTGATTAAATTTTAAGATGAACGATTGACCATTTTTTGGTTGTCATGATACAATGCCAAAATACAATTTTTAAGCTCACGTTGAATTTAAAAGCTCTTTCAAAATCTGGACAGTTGACTGAAAAAAGTTGAAATTGTTCTTCGAAGATATTCGAAGATAATAACATCGTCATTTAATGCATTATCCTCGAGTAATTCATCGACATCACATTAAAAATAGGTATCAAATTCAGGTGCCAATAAAATTATAATGTTGATTTTTGTATTGATTCTCCGATAGCAACTCATCCAGGCCAAAGCAAGAATTTTCGATTTGTCATCTTATTTCAGATGAAGCAGATAAAACGTCATTGGTCCAAAATTGATTTTCGGTTTCAAAATTCAGTTACGTCACAACTTGCAATCGTGTCAAAATACTTTGAAACACAGTTTCATCAAAATAAACCGATACGTTTTTTTCAGTTTTCGTTCCGTTCAAGTTCAAAGCTCCCGATTTTAATTTAAAAAAATTAAAACAAGAAACATAATGCATTTATATTATATAAATTTTATATTAAAATAAATCGCATATATTTAGGAATAAATAAATATAAGTTTTTTTATTAACTATACAAGAAAAATTTGTTGATCTTAATTTAACCTTTTTATTACTAGAAAAAAAAACCTAGAAAACTAGAAAAAAAGACAATCACGCTTATTAGATAAATATTGCATCAAGATTGATTATTTATGACTATCCAACTTTCATCACTGTTAAATTTCTCATAAGGTGTGAATTGCGAAATTTGTGATTTGCATCGTCAACGATTCGTTGAAATTTACATATGGATCATACACGAAATTTGATTCATCATCATTTGGATCTTAACATTATTTGAAAATGTTACCATTTTATTTAATGAACGAATCTGCTGTCTGAACATTTTTTCTAAACTTTTCCTATAATATCCATAATAATTAAAAAGAAAGAATGCAGCGCTCCACGGTATTATTCTAATGCGTCGATTTTTTTTTAATATTTTTCTTTGTGAACCTGGTTTCTATCCCGTATGTAATAATGAAAAATACTAGACCTCCATATTCAATTTTTTTCGCACTCTTGAATATTCCTCTGTTTTACAAATCTTGGAATAGCGACAATTAAGTGCCGCCACTTTACAAAAGGGACAACCATGACTGGAAGGTACCTAATAACCTTATCCCTGAGAGAGAAAAAAAACCAAAATAAAATCCCTGACAGGGAATTAGCGCTACCAGTACTACAAATCGGATAAAACGGGAAATCACTATTTTTCCAAGAAAACCATGAAGAACGTTTGAGGTGGCAATGCGTATCGTGTCGAAACACGCTACCTGTGTCATTGAAATCATGGCAGAATTATTTTTTTAATAACCGTTTCTTAACCTTTATGGCAACATTGATGGGATGACCTAAAGTACTAGGAAGGAGGAACTAAAGAACCGAAAATTTTGTCACATATTTACTGAAAACAATTAAAACCTAATTAATATGAATCTTTTATACAGAACTATTTATTTTATCCAAATATATAGTCAAAAAGTGTCGGCAAATATCTCATCCTACAATATCACATAGAATTCTCTGTTTCAACATACTATTTGTTTATTATGATAAAAGTTGTTGTCACATGTGACGGATTTTACACCTATATTAAATTAAATTAATTTCTTATTTATTCTTGTGGGATTTATGAAAGTTGTTAACACAAACGATAGATGATGACGAAGAGAGTTGTTATTGTTTACAATTTTTTTTGTGATTATCGATTTTTTTTCCTCGTTTATTATCCGTTAATAAACATGATTCTTCTCGAGCTCGTGTAAAGAATTGATCAGACAAAGTTATATGAGAACGATGTTAAATAAATAACACCAAAATATAAATATTTAGTTATTTTAAAGATGTACGCTGTTATTTTTTATATATTTTCTAATTAAATTTCAATGTAATTTGTAAACAATTTAATTTTTATTCATCAGGTGTACTCTCCGATTTCCATCTACCAACATTCGTCTAGTTTTTAAGTCATTGGTAGATGGTTCTACGAGTGGAGTGAGCAGCACGGAACCCCGGCCATTACCGCCATTAAGAATTAACATACCGCAAGAGGAAGCCGATTCTGTTCAAAGCCCGTTTCCATCACCTACAGGTAAATAAATAGATAACCTACTTATTATTAATATATTCCAGTAATAAAATGTGTTAATTTCACATTAAGACTTTAAATGAATCATTATTTTAACAGGCAAGATACATATAACCCAAGATAATATTTAAGACAAATACATCATTTCTTTGAACTGCTACAATGCGTAATCGTCTCGTTTTGTTATTATACGCAAAACAATTGATGACCCCATTTTATTTTTTCAGCGGAAAAAATAATCGACAACAATGTTTTGAACTGATAATCTTATATTATCACTGAAAAAAATCTTCACAATGTTTTTATGACCTTGAATACAATTTTGGCAATTGATAACGATATTAATGATCAGTAAAAATTGGGCTATATATTTTACAATTTATTTTTTTTAGGAACGATATCGGCAGCTAATAGTTGTCCAACTAGTCCGAGGGCAGGTAGTCACCGGCGCAATATTCATGCTGATATAAGTTTAGTTGCATCGTATGCTGCGCTTCAGAGGGATTCAGAATATAATAGCCGACCTTCATCGAATGGATCAGCGGTAAAATTTTCTTTAACATTATTTAAATATAATTTTTTTATTGTACAAAATATTAAAGCATTTCTTTTTCGTTTAGGTGCCGACGGCAGTGGCTGATTCTGCAGTGGTGACCGGTGCCTCATCTAGAGACGAAGCAAAACCTCCTTACAGCTATGCCCAGCTTATCGTTCAGGCTATTGCCTCAGCGCATGATAAACAACTCACACTCAGCGGAATATATTCGTATATAACTAAACACTATCCGTACTATAGAACTGCCGATAAAGGATGGCAAAACTCAATTAGACATAATCTGAGTCTCAACAGGTAATTCTTTAATTATTATTATTTTTATCATAAAGTTCATCATTTTATATACGGTTTTATTTTTAGATATTTCATAAAAGTGCCACGAAGTCAAGAAGAGCCCGGAAAAGGTAGTTTTTGGCGGATTGATCCACAAAGTGAAGCAAAACTTATAGAACAAGCATTTAGAAGAAGACGTCAACGTGGTGTGCCATGTTTCAGAGCACCGTTTGGACTAAGCTCCAGGTAAACACTTTATATATCTTATTTTAAAAATGATCACATCCTAAAACAATATTTTAATCTATTATTTTTAATGATATAGGAGTGCCCCACCTTCACCGTCACATGTAGGGATGTCTGGATTAGTGACCCCGGATGAGTTATCGCGAGAAGCATCACCAGAACCTTACTCTTCGGATTCTGTTCCGACGCCTGCCTCGCCGAGAACGCGGCATACATTGCATCGAGCTCCGTCTCAAAGTGCACCGGGATCCCCCGGTAATAATTTATTCATTTCCGGATTATAATAATCGTAATCTTTTAACGATTTTTTTTTTTACAATTACGTTTTTATTTACTATTAGGTCATGGAGGTATATCATATTTAACTACATCAAATATAATTGGTCCGCAACAAATATCCGCGTTGGTCGATGGTCAGCGACACTTGATGTTACCTGGTCAACATATCACAGTTGTGACCAATGGAGCAGGTGGAGAACGAGAAGGTAAACACCACCCTCCTCAACGTTATGTCCGTTTTAATCCCGATTGTTTATAAATTTATTTTGTTTTGCAGAAAAATACGTTGTTGGATCTGGCGGTGGTAATTTGGTGTCTATTCAAGAGGAGCATTCCATGTCACCTCCACCAAATGTCATCATTCAAACACCAAATTCTCCTTTCGGTTATGGGTATGTTTATAAATTTATTATATTTTAATTAAACAAACTAATGTTTATTGCGAATGCTAATACAAATATTTATATTATTTATTTTGATGACCTTTAATACGTTTAACAACGTAACCAAGTATTGTTACGACAATATTGATAAAATTGTTATTATACTAAAATAATATATTGAAAACTAATTAGTTTTGTATATAAAATCGTAACCCCGATATCTGTAAATATGTTTGAAATGTAACATTTTGCATCTCGGGTATGATAATAGAGCTGAGCCTGACTTGGTTGCTTTAATTAACCTTTTACTGATCAACGGGTCAGCGAGATTCACTGGAAGAGTGCAATTTATCCATTGTCGGCCCAACAGCTCAACGTACATCTCACAAAAAATGTTGTATTTGTCTCATTCGCACAGTAATCTCAACCACGCATGCTGAGCGAGAGACAAAATTAAACACTCGGACTAGCAAGATCTATTTTTCTATATATTCCAATACTCACGGTCCTTAAAATTTTATTATATGTTCTGCACCTTTCTACATTGCAATACATAACGGATCTCTTTAGGCTTCTCTCTACCATTGGTTTCGGCTGAACGTTCAAGGACCAACCTTTGAACCCTTGAAAGAAGAATACAGCTTTAGGGCCATCCAAGAATTCACGTATCTCAGCTCACTTATTACAAACAATAATTAAACCAATTTGGAAGTACGAAGAAGAACCATGCTGGCAAACCAATGCTCTTCCAAAATGACTGCCCAAAGTATAGTAACGTGTGGTCGAAAGCGTTTACTTAAGATTATCGTGCACCTGCTAGTTGATATCCTCGAGAAGCAGCATCACAAGTTCACCTGCATGGTATGGGTTTCTATGCAATAAGTCGATAAGATTACGAAAAGTAAAATTTAGTGATCAATAGGAATTAAAAAAAATTATACAAAAAAAACGTAATACATAACGTGAATCATAGTTAATTCATTTTGCTTCACGTTGCAGAAATAAATCCACATTCCCTTTTTATGGCTTCTCTATGTTTATTATGTAAAATTTTCCGATAACTGTTTTTCCGTCAATAACACTTTACACTTCTGACTCGCTCCCAATCGTCGTTGTCTTCCAATAACTCCTTTCATCGATTGTGAAAAGGAAGGACGAGCATCTTTAATGATTTTGATACTTCGTTCTCACCCGAGAATAGATTTTTTTTATTTCGCATGTTTTTATTTTACTTGAATAACTCGGTTAATATAAACATGACATCTTTAAGAAATTATTCCTCGTATACACAAGTCCGAGGCCACTACAGGCGATGGATGCTTCAGAAAGCTTAAAGATTTTTAGGTCCTCCCATTGGGCGTTTCCGTTCATTCCTTTACTCTTTAGTTGACACCCCCCGTGTCTGAGGATTGTGACCATTCTTGTTCCGAATCTTCTTGATTTTGTCTCTCCAGGATTCTCTGCATTCTGCATCTCGCATTGCAGCTACTACAGTGGAGCCCGTAGCAGTCTTCACTTGGTCGTTCCAGCCGATGGGCGTCTTGCGTCCTTGTGCCTAAACCCTACGAGCTTCTCCAGGCTATGGGTTCTTCTAGTGAAATGTCCAATATATTGAAGATCTTTTTGAGACGTGTGGTAGGAAGTCGGTCATCTTTATCGGTTCCCATTTTATTTAGGTCAAGCACGTTTGTGCGTTTAGCAGTCCATGGCATTCTCAGCAGACATTGCCACCACTACATTTTAAAGGCGTCAATTTTCTTTATCATGTTCTCCTTTACGGTCCAGGTTTCTACTCTGTAATTAAAAATTAAGAATTCCAGACTTTGCACCAAACATTTTTTTGTTTTTTTTAGATATCCCCCTGTTTTTCCAAATTGTCGATAACTTTGACATCGCATCTTTAGCCATCCCTATTCGCCTTATTTCTGGCTCACAATTTCTGTTACTCACAAGTGGTGATCCAAGATTTAGAAATTCTTCAACTCGCCACATCTGGATAGCATTTCTTTACACCGAGGTGGGGCATAAAAGCTAAACAATTCAAATTTGAATGCCGCTATTAGGTTATTTGTATACGAAAATGAATAGCATGCTTATATCATCACATTGGAAAAAATAATAAGCGAAATTGCTGTGTAGAGTTCAGCGGCACCATCCTAAAGAAATCAATACAACGCCGCGCTTATACGAATGACATTTCCTATAAGAAAAGGGGCATCCTTGAACCACCGAGAGTCGAAGAGTACAGTTTTGAGTATGTCCGAGACTTTATTTATCTTGGTTCTTTAGTTACAACCGACAATAATGAAACCAGCTTTGAAATTTGAACAAAACTCATTCGGGAAAACATGCTCTTCTCAAGAAAGTCCAAAATAACACTTTAATGCTGTTGTATTCTCCTACTTCTTATTATACATAATTTCGCTTGGGATTATTTTTGTTAAATGTTTACTTGGCATATAAGTTAAATAGATTCTTCCCGACAATATTAAATTTACGATATATTTATATTGTTATTTTTTTTTTCTATTCCACAGGGCGACAACTTACGTAACAACAGACGGCAGTATTATGAAAAGAACATATTCGGGCGGCGACGATAGCTGCGGTGAAGACGGCGGCGGCGGCGGCTCAGGCGATCTAGTTATAGAAGAAAATCCGGTTTCACCGCCTATGCCTCTGAAACGTGCTCGATTTCATCATCCCGACGAAAGAAATGACTATTAACATTTTAGTTATAAACAAAATTGCACTGATTTTTTTCTAACTGGCAGAAGTAACACGCTTTAAATAGTTACTCGCTTCACAACGTTCGACAGTCTGTGAAATGTGTTTTTTTTTTTTTTATATATTTATAAATATATATACAAAATAGTTATGTAAATATATATTTATACACACAAAATACCAATCGCAGGTTAAAAATATCTAGGTAGAGAGATCATTGATAAAAATGGCATTGTAGCCGCCGCCGAGCGATGACGACAGCATTCAAGTTGTTATATTTTTATTGACGATGTCAATTTGTATTGGTCGAGAGTGTGTGCTGACTGCGAATTATTTGTTTGCGTTCGTAATTATTATCCACTGCGGTGTAGCCTTATTATGCAATTCGTAGTCGATGCATTTATTATCTTGTTGCGGTGTTAAATAACGATGAACTTATCACGTATTTGAAATGATGAATTATTTAGCATTTACACAATTTTAATAATAACGAATCGTTCGCACCAACGGTTAAATTTGACGCGGTCAAAGGCTTTTGCTGGAATCTCATTTACGATTAGTTGATTGTGAAAAATGAATGGAAGTTCGTTCCGTTGTGCATGTTTTTATCTTCCGATCCGTGAAATAAAGCGATTTGCTTGATTGAGAGTGTGCGTTTTCTTAATAAAAAATATTTTGCGACGCCAGTGACAATATGAATACCGATTACGAGTTTCCGTATAATTAATTTGTCAGACGATGTTATAAATGATCAGTGACTTGGCAATAAACTATTTTACATCAAACAAAAGTAGATTCTGAAATGAATAAAAATATATTTCACATTTTTAATTAGACTGCGGTACTTTCTCATCTTAAAGACCCATCGTATTATTTTTATTTTTCCGTATAGCGTTTTCATTGATGGCTATATTTCAAAGCGATCAGATTATTACAATTTTATATTATTTCATAGATTCGGAACTACTTTGAAATACAAATATCTTAATTTGCTTTGATTCGACCGCAATCTACGACGAAGTGTATTTTAAAACGAATTCCTCGATTGTGCGTTCGGATTGATTCGATCTTAGCGTATTTTATAGTAAAATATGCTAAATTTTTGCTGTTTATATAAAGATAACCTCAAAATTTGACATGTGACGTTTGTTATTTTTTCCGAACATGTCGGTTTATCTTGTTTCGTATAGATCAATGTACTTCCCGATGCGTTAATTTATCCAAAATATGATATAATAATTTTAAAAAGACTCGTTAAAACAACATGTACAGGCGGACCATTATGCGGTGCTTCAAGAACGTGGTCTTCATATATAGACGGTAGTATAATAGAGATCACGGTCCCTGATTACGCTAAAACAATGCCTGTAACTACATATTATTTACGTATGTAAAAATTATTTACATGAGCACATAAAATTGATATATTTATTTAGAGAATACATTTTAATAATTTCGCAGTACTGCTAACACGTTCATGTTATTATATAATCATGACTTACGCTATTGGTTGATCAAAATATTAATGAATTTTTCAATCAATTATGCCAGATTCATCAGTAATTTATTAGCATAATATGAATTTTTCTGCTCTGTTAGAAAATGTGTATATCGTGATTATGTTAGTATATTTTTACAAATTGTTTATGGATATAAAATAAAAAAAATGAGAATAAACGTATACGCTAATATTTTGATGGTATATATACGCATTGCAGTTTTCAAAATTAATTTATTGATAAATAGGATAAATATATTCAGAGTTGGTTGGTGTCGGTTTGACCGACGCCGATCGTGACTCGCGTCTTATATACATTTTGTATTTGTTACAATAGTCAAATTTATACATATATTTTTTTTTATCGTAATAATAATTCACAGTAAACCTGTTTAGATAGATATTTTAATATAACAATATATTTATTTTGTTATATCTGTTTTTGTTGAGAGAAATTCAAATTTTATTTTTACACAAATTCTTTTTTATACAAATCCGCGGATTGCACGCTTATCGAGCTTCATGATTTAATGTATCCGCGTCTCGTTTGGATAAAACGCTGTTTCGGCTGAACGTGGTCGCCGCCACCTGTTGTTTTGGTATATATGTATGTGTCTATATATTTTTATTAGGTAACATGAACTTTTTCAAATATATTATTAGTGAAAATACATCTTGATAATTTTTTAATGTTTGAAGATGTGCGGTAGCGTCAATGATTTGCGCCGCCATATTGTTTTTTTTTTTAAATGAATTTGTCAATGTTTTTTTTTTTATAAAAAAAAGCTGAGAAATTATTGTTCTGCTCTGAGATCGGTTATTTAGTTTAAGCTTGATGGGTGTGATAAAAATTATCTTTAGGCTATTTGTTTTTTTTTATTATTATTATTATTTTTTTCTGTATATTACTCCATAAATCACTTTTACGAAGAAATAGATAGTCGTTTTAATATAATTTTATCCGTCATTAAATGGACCAATGTTTTATGGACATTACGCTTTACGTATGTAGCCCGACCTCGTATTGCGAGCTCCATATGGATCTCTATATATTAATATAACGCTCAAACGCAATCTGATTTTCTAAAATTTACGCATGTGTTCATTATAGTATAATTTGTTTCGAGAGAATTGCATTTTACGTGACGTTTTGCTAACGATCCCCCGACAAAACGCTTGTGTGAACAAAATTACGTCGAACGTGCGTCGATTACTAATATGATTTCACGGCTATTCGATTAATTACGACAAATTTTGATATATACGTACTAATCAATATTACTTTGGTAACGATGGGGCCTCCTAGAGGCGATGTATTTAAACTACGATTAACGAGGATAAATCCCATTCACACGCATTTGAAATTGTATCGTTGACAGAATACGCAGTGCAAATGTTCGCTGTTTAAAGTGGTATCAAAATAAAATAATCTTTATTATTAATTTATATGTATGTAAATACTATTTCATTACCTAAAGTGCTCTTTTATAGTAGTTCATTTTTCAATTTCCATTCTAGTAACATATTATTAAGCAATAGTTGTCTATAACTAGATTATAGCATGTACGCGTACATGTGTGTATATGTATATAGTTGATTATGTATGTATGTGCGTAAGTATATCTGTTCGCTTTGAAATATTTACAAAATATTGTTATAAAATGTTATAACTAAGATGTAAAATTTTTATGAAATCATTAAAATTATATTCGGAATATTATTTTACACATTTAATTTTAACATACTCAAACACCTCCTTATAACTCGATGGTACCTGGATATCAAAACTATTATATTATCATACAATCTATCCCGAAACGTATGAATTCGTCGCCGATTCTACGACGAACGATCGATCAAAAGCTCTGCATCCACTCATACGTAGTATATGACGGTAATGTTGATTGAAATTTCGTTATAACGCAGTTATATACGTACGTAGTATATTTTAACGAGATGCTTATTTTGTATCGTTTTATGTTTTACGAAAAGAAGCGGAGATATCTTCGTACTTAATACGATAACAAATTGTCCAATCCATCGTCTCTGCATATTAATCTCTAATTAATAAATTATATTTGTATATAAGTAATTTTAATTAGGATTTTTAAACAAATTCAAATTCTAGACCCCTAGTGTTTGATGAAAAATTTAATGTTTGCTTTAATATAATAAACAAAAAAAATGTAATAAATATTTATTATTGAAGAAAAATATTTATAGATACTAAATTATTTTTATGTAATCCTAAATTATTAAGATTATTTCGTATACAGATGTCGTTCACCGAGAACGGTGATAGTTTTTAGAGATGCACCATACGTCCGGCGAAAGAAATCTGTATCAATGATGTAAATGTATTGTTATTTACTATATTTTTTAATTAAAATAATATCGATTAGGTCCATTGTACGGTTGTGCGAGATACTTTCCGGAGCGAATATCAGTGCAGGACACTGACGTTATCGAAATAATGGACAAAATGATTTTTATATAGATAGCCATTCATTTTTTTTTTTAATAACATGATTTCAAATAATATTTTTGATAATATTCCTTCAGTGACTAGATTCAAAACTGCAACGTAGATCGTTAATCCAATATACACACGAGTTTGTATTCATATTGTATATAAGAGTTTGATAGCACTCTAAAAAAATGTTTCATAATTTTATTTGTGTACATTCAGAATATGAATATCTAGTAAGAAACATACTTACTAATTTATATAAATAATTTTATGCATCATAATTATTTATGTAAATTAATACGTGTTTAATTTATATAAAAAAAAAACGCGTCTTCTCTTGATATTCACACGTTATCACAATTAAATATCTCCACAATTTAAATAAATATATATTTTTTTTATTGTAAAATAATCGTATATACATATTTTACGCTTGTTCCATGTGAATTTCAAGAGAAATAAATTGCGTGGTACGAGTATTGTAGTCTCAAATGTACATAAGTTTCAAGTGGCATAAAACGAGGATATTTTTAAATATTATGCATTTTAAATTGTTGCATGTTTTTCTTTTTGTAATAACCCTTAATAAAATATATTATTAAAAAAGCCATCGTGTTCACATAGTATATTAATTAAAGTTTATCAAAACTCCGTTTAGATGTGGATATGTATTATATATATATATATCGGATTACACTTGAGCAAAGTCTATGATTTATATTAATGAATTTTGAATCTGTTACATAAATACTTTGTTAAATGTTTATCCCTCAAATCTCCTACTTTATAGCAGTCAACATGACCAAATCATAGAAATGGCGATGTTCGCTTATTCATATTCCTAATTTTTGCCTGTGAATCAAATATATATATATCATTAAATATTTTGATATATATAAAAAAATAAACTGGTTGTGTTGCTGCTATTGAGCTTCTCATTATCGTTACGATAAAAATGAATAAAAACGTACCTAACATGATAACATATATAAAGAAACAAGGGTTAAATTGAATTAACTAAGAAATATCTGGTTCACTAAATTTTGTGATGTATAACTTTGTGCAATACATTTTTTAAACATTGAATTTTTATTTAATTGACCTCCACAATCATCTCGAGTTGTTTTGTCAACATCTGCATATACAAACCCTCCTATAACTTTCCCTGCTTTAGAATGTACTTGACAATCCCTTCTAGATCACCGTTTTCTACAAAACGCTACTTAAAATATGCGAATGGATCAATATTTTATGTATTGATTTCGTTCAATTTATTTAATTCAATTAACCGATCCGTCACGGCGGCTCGAAAAAAACGACTCTGGCCTATGGGGTCTATTTTGTATGAAAATAGACCCCAAACATTTCATGTCAGCAATACCTCGACATTTGTTTTAAAAATGGATTTTCTATGAATAAAAGTAGTTATTCGTGATATGCTTCATAATTTGGTCGGTATTTTGGATTTTTTACTAATCAATATAACGCGTAAGAGACGTGCAAACTCGATGATGTTCCGCCGCGGCTGAGGCACGCTCCCGACTTGGCACATGTGGTTTCTCCACTTGCACAGCATATTTTTTTTCGCTCATATCCGGTACGGAGCGATAAAAAACATCGCACCCCTGCCAATGGAAAATAATATTGTTATTTTTATTTTTTATTATTGTGATTATTTATATTTATTCTTTAGACTATTTTAGACAAATAAAAAAAGTTTGAAACATGTAGGATTTATATTAAAAGAGTTATTCGAGAAAAAGCAAAAACTTGGGGTCCCAAACATTGACGCGGCTAAGTTAAAAAACCTAACCCCAAATTTTGTATGACTGTATATAGCCTTCTATAATGCGATCCTTTCCTCTGTGCAATAGGAGTGTTGACTATTTTATCGTAAATTAAAAGCATTCAAGTATTACGATCGATACTATTCGATCCGTAAATGATTTATAAAAAGAAACAAATTTTATTATAAAATATGCAAAACAGTATAACATATACTTGTTCTAAATTTTTGATAATAGGTAATAAGAAAATCATTTCTTAAAATTGTTAAATAACCGAGTAACGTATTCGGTAAGTTCCGATACGTGCACTTCTTCCTGAAAAAAAATAAAAATATAAGATAACGTTATGCTATGTTATGAATTATTTTATTCTCATACCAGAAGTGTAGTATCTCTGCTCCGTAAACCTACAATGCCCGATTTCAATGTGTTTTCGTCTAATACTACTGTATACGTAATGCCCCACTCGTCGTTTCTCTGAAACTGGAAAATTATTTATTTTACATCACGATTTAATAAATAATATATTGAATATTTATATTATAGGAACCAATAAGAAATCGAGCATTTTTTAAAATCAGATTACTTCAACAATGCTAGTCCATATCATTTCTGGGCTCTTGATATTCTCGAGTGTGTCCCTATCCTTCTTACGCTAAGTGTGGCACAGAACACATTTTACGCGGGAAACAGTTCCCGCCAAAAGTCAGTGACAACACCATCACGTGACTCACAGGACCGGGCATAAATAAAGAGCCACTTTAAATTCATTCACGCAGTCATGGCAGTCACATCTCGGTGATTTCTCTCGTACCAGAGATACGTGTCTTTGGATGATGATAATAAGGTCCAGTAAGAATTATTTTTTTTTATGTGGGAATAGTCCATTTCATATTTTTTAACTCCATGGTAAGATCTATTGGGATCTTATCATCATCATCTCGTACCGGAGGTTGGTCTTTGGATCTTATTCGTCACATCCATATACACCCATCATTGAACTGAAGACACCAGTATTTCTTCAATAAACAACAATCATCAACAAAGTGTGTTTTCACTTTAATCACGATCTTCAAAGCGATCGTCAACTACACTAATAAGTGTCCGTTTTAACGAAAACTGAAGATGTTGATCTGATGATTTTCTGAGGCTTTAATGTCCAGATATGTTGAAGGGCGTTCATGTAGACTTTACTGATATGGCGTCCTATGTCCTACGTCCTATGGCGATGACATTCTTTGAGGGTGTAGTTGTATGGTGTCAGACGTGGAGAAGTCATACTGCTGTCTATGATTATGGAATGAAACTGATTCGTCATCTTGAGAATGTGTGACTGACAAGCAAAACTCCAGTTGGGACTTTGCACAAGACTCTTGTAAGGAGTCCAGCTAGCTTCCTTACCAGTTGAAGCTTGTCTCGGTTTGCACATTTCCATTTCCCTACCTGACATACGGGCTTTGACTAAGCAAGATAGGTGACAATTGGATATCCCGGAGAGGAGAATTCTGAGACTGATATTTGAAGCTGTATTTGACGACAGCAACAAACAACGAAGCAACAAGCCGTACCATTGCTGTATCTGTATACTGTGTCTTAAAAGTACAGGACAGCGAAAAAGGCTTATGGTTAAAAAAGCCTTCCAGTCTCCGGAGGAAAAGATGACCCTGACTGAGGTTCTACAATAGGGCTTTTGCACTTATGATGTTTATTTTGAAATGTGGTTACATTTGTATCTCGCTATTAACCTCATTTGTACCGAATTCAAATAAAGAAGCAAGCGTCCCACGGAAGAACCACTACAAGACCTTGAGGCAATTATGAGTTGGTTCGGCAAATCAAATAGAATGAATATTTGAATCGTCTATCTTTTGGTTTCAGTTCAATAAAATAAAGAATGAAACAAAAAACAAGAATGATTTAATTAAATTCAGAAATTAACCTAAAAAGTTCTAATACGTTATCCATATTCTTAATATTTCTAAAATGTAAGATATCTTTTTGGTGTCCGTAATAAAAATATACAATAAGAAAAGATAGTGTTACTTGTGTTTCAGTAGGTGATGACGTGCTATCGGATAATAAAACAGTCGGTATACCAGCTTTTCTAAACAATTTGTTTAAATAAAACGATAATTGTGCAAGCTCTTCCGTTTCCGAAGGTTCTAACAAAAGATAAAAACACCAAATTATATAACATTCATAAATAAACGTTAAACAAAATTTTACCTGATTTATTTACTGCAAAAATGCATTTGTACGGTGTCAATCGTCTATTCAACTTAAGTATTCTAGTATTTGTGAGAAGATCCTCGTTAAATGCATCACAAAACAAACTTATGACGGCGATATCCAGCGATAGTTTATTGCTAATCATTCTAATTGATCCGGATTCTACATTATCTGACTAAATTTCAAAATATTGATCAAATGATAAGTTCGTATTTAATAAATATATTATTACTGCTGATTACCATCGGAGATATAGTGATAGTTTCGAGTAATTGATTTCCCCAAGAAAAATCAGCAAATATATCAACGGAAAAACCATCGTTTTCTATAACACTGATTTCACTAAGCTGAAATCTGCCAGGAAACGCTGAGATCTAAAAATATAAAAATGTCAACATATTTTTTTTTCTAAATATAGTTACTGTTTTACCTTTTTCCACCATAGTTTTCGTTGTCGTTGCCAATGGAGAAAGTATTGCATTGAATCAGACGATGGTAAAAATATCGTCGATGATAAAATTTTCGAAGAACATAACTGAAAGTAACTTTTTTCTGAATCATTATCAATTTCTTTTGTATTCATGTACGATTCGGCTATTCCAAATGGATATTTTCCTTTGCTTGTTTCATATGTTGTGCGGAATGAACGTAAAAAATCTTTCTCATTATAGTTCGATCCGTTATAAACATATAAATAAACGCTGACATCTCGGTTGATAACATTTGAGTGCATCCATTCCGATTTAATATTTTCCTGAAACAGTGATCCTGAATGGCCAAGATTAAGATCGGTTATGTGTCTTTTGGATTGTCTTGATAGCAAAGCCGTGAAATATGAATATTTACTAGCCAAACACAGGGCTCTTTCCGCAGCCATAAATTAAAAATTAATTATAAACACAAAGATATAAAAATGTTAATTTTTAGGTGGAAGTGGTATGTTTCCAGGTGGTGCTACAAAATAAGATTCTTCGGTAACGCTTGCATTTTTTATTATATCCTTTTTACAATTGCCTTCTGTTACTTCATCTTCTCGCAATGTCAAATTTCTATTTTCTAAAACTGTGTACATTGGCTCCACGCCGTCAGTATTAATATCAAGGATTTTATTAGCAAAATTAATGGCGTCGGTTAATACGTTTACAGCATTTTGACCAGTGCAATCAACCAAAGAAAGCCTCTCCAACAATTCTATTGTATCCTTATCAATATTCACCGATCTTTCTTCTGAATTTTTAGTATTAACAATAATATTTTCACTATTTTTTTCAAAATTTGTCTTCAATCCCATATGAGAACTCTTATAGCGGTGATGGTATTGTCGTAATATATTAAACCGTGTAATATATTTAAACATAGCAACACAAATTCTGAAATTATCAATATATTATTCAATTTAAAAATATTTTTAAATTTGAAATATCTTACATGTTTTGAAATGGAATTTATAATATAGGAAAATATATTTCGTTTCAATAAACCGTACTATAACATATTATTTCACCATTCAACTGCATAAATGCATGGTACAGAATGACTTAAATAATATCTAGATTATAACCTATAAATGGATAATAGCAAAAACTTAAGGCCGCATCAATAAGATAACATATTTTCATAATAGATTTATGAGAATTGCAATAGCATGATTACACAAAACTCACATTGACTTTTGACGGAAATTCAGAGTCTTGCGCAACCTTCAATACTTTGACAATGTTTACATTCAGCATGCAGCCAAGACAAGTGTTGCCACTTTACTAAATCGTGTCATTTTTAGTTTTTGGCAAGTCCAGCTGACAAAGAGAAACGTCAAATCGAGAAATCAATACCAACCCTTTTAACTTTTGAGCCCTCAAATAATATGAATATGCTTTATTTATTCTAAATAGCTATGATAAACTAATGAATATTCATTGACAATTCAATAATGATGGTCAATAGAAAAAATCGTTTTTTGCATTTCATGAAAACGATTGTAACATAAGTATAAATTAGATCTATTGTATATTTTCATAGTGAATCTGGTATCTATTGAATATTTAAACCATTATATGTTTTTTTTTAAATTTTGTTCTAGTAAACGAAAAATATTTAATAAAATTGTCTTACTGTATTAAATATTAATAACTTATTTTGGAGTAGTCTTAATTAATTTATTTTGTAGTAATTGATGATTATTTTAGCAAATGTATTGAATATAAAATCGAGTGTTGCAATATGCAAGTGACATTTAAAGTAGCTGGTGGGTGAGTGACGTTAGCGCCCGTCGCCAGGCGGCCGCGGCGGGATGGGCTCGCGCGACAAGACCCTCCCGGAGAAGCTGCGCTCCTTCTTCAGGACTCACATCCGCTCAGGCACCGGTCAGTGCCCCCGCCCCTTTGTCCGGCCTCAGCACTATCTTGCCCTCCTCTGGTTCAATATACCTGTTGGAGCCAATACCACCAATCGATATGCCTGTATTTATTTTTAATTGGTGTCTTGAAATCAGCCGTTTACTAATAAATTCCAAAAATCAATATATTGTCTTGATAATTGTAACATTTCTTTACATTGTACCTATATGTATACCATATGACATATCCATACCATATGATATCTATTCATATCATATGATATAAATAAATGTACATGCTATATGACAGTTCTTTCAATAATAAAAATGTGATAATACATTTTTATCAGAATTCATTAATTGCGTACGGAATGCATATTGTTACTCCTTTTTAGCTCCATTGGGTAATCTGAATTCAATATATTTATTTTTGCTACTCCTTAATTCCTTTATATTCATAATGATTATTAAACTGTTAGTCTAATAATTAATATAATTACCACGATAATTAAAATGTTGAGTCCATTTAAAAATAGCTGACTAAAATGAAGAACCATCATATGCATTGTAATCATTTACGGTGAGACTGCATTATGCATAAGAACACACGGTTAAAAACATTTTTATGCAGATTTCTCGTTCAATTCAATTATAATTTTTTTTCATACTCTTAATTTTTAGAAAAATTAAATTCAATTCATCTTGCATTCAATTTGTATTATTTCAAATTTTAATATCAATGACAGACTATGTAAATGTAATGAAATTGATGTGCTATCTAAAAAATATAAATAATTTTCTAAAACTTATATGATTCTTATTTGAATTTTAATGGAAATTAATATTGTAAAGAGTTTGATAGCTTTTCAAAAAAAAATTTATGCGGACAAAGAATATCTCGGACAGTGTCAATCATAAAATAAAATTACTTGATATTTATTTATTTTCTATTAATATTCTATATCAAATTTGTTTATGATAACAATTTTTTGCGGCAATTAACTTCATTGTAACATTACATGGCAATGAATATCA
Organism: Philopotamus ludificatus; assembly: GCA_022495035.1. Classification (NCBI taxonomy): domain Eukaryota; kingdom Metazoa; phylum Arthropoda; class Insecta; order Trichoptera; family Philopotamidae; genus Philopotamus; species Philopotamus ludificatus. Next base: position 45,155 of record JAGXCT010037196.1, on the reverse strand, counting down.
ATATACGGCTAACTCACAATAATCTTTTCATATTTTAAATACCAGGACGACATAAGACCTTTGCGAAGTTTGCCATTAGCTCTTTTATTTCTGACAATTTACTGAGTGAAGTAAAATTTGATAAATATTAAACCGAAAGTCACATTTTTTTTGCTAAATTTATTATTGTTCTAAATGAATAGAATTTAAAATAATTATATTATAATTTTCAGATTCCTTTGTACCCACGGGCAGAGAAAATACTGGTTTAGTATTAACACCCGAAATAGAAAGAGATTTGAGCGCGGAAACACCTATTCTTCAGAGATTGAAGAACATAAAAGATCTCCATGATAAAATACTCCATTGCAGATTAGATAGTGTAAGTTGTCCGATGTGTTTTTTTATTTTTGCTATTGCTAGAATACCAAAATATACGTTTATTTTCAGTTACAAACCGTTGAACGATTATGGCTGTGCGTTGCCGACTTAATTCAACCGGAACAACCCAAAGAATGTCGACATGCGGGATTGATATTCTTAGGAAAATTAATAGAAGGGCAATTCGATTTGATCAATTTTATGCGAGGACAATTTTTCAAAATCATAACCTGTCATAATCATCCCGAAGATAATCATTTTCGTTTAGAATTGCTACAAACGCTTACATCAAATGGAAAAGATATCAAACACTTCGAGGAAGAAGTGAGTTTAATATAAAGTGATATTATTTATTGCAATACCTATAATTAAACGCTGGATTTTTTCAGATTTTTAATTTTATGCTACAATGGATGCCAACAGTTGCTTTGCATCCTGAATTATCTAAAGAATTTTTAATGTTACTTGTTAATTTGATCAAATTTAATGCTGCGTACATGTCAAAAGATGTTATAACAGGATTTGTCAGGTATGCGACATAGTATTTCATTTTATTTAATGGTAATAATAAATAAGAATTAACAAAAATTAAATCGTTGAGTATGAAATTTGTATTTTTATGAAATTATTTCACGTTGGTATTACATTTTTTTTTGTTTTTGCTAAAAGATACACATAATTTGTCTTTCTAAAATTTTTTGCGCATTAAAAATTATTAGAAATATTTCTTTATAATATTTTATAAGTGGGAAAGGTTGGAAACTCGTGGCCAGATCTCGGGCGGTTCCCAAGCAAGCATGCCAGCGAATAACGAGAGTGGCAATTGGGATGGATCAACGAAACCATGACAAAATACATGCCCATATGCCAAGGGCGAATCCTTGAATCCTTGAGAGTTGAAGAGTACAGCTTGTGGCCGTCTAGGAATTCACATATCTTGCCTCACTTATTACAAATAGCAATGAAACCAATTTGGAAGAATGATGATGAACCATGCTAGCAAACCAGTGCTTCTATGGCTTCAAAAGCATCTACAGTCGAGATTCCTCTCAAAGAAGACTAAAATCAAAATCTTCATGACCTTCCTAACATACGGATCTGAATGTTAGGCTTTGACTAAACAAGTTGAGCAAGAACTGGATATCCTGGAGAGGAGAATTCTGAGACAAATATTTGGAGCCGTATTTAACAGGGAATGGCGTATTCAAAACAACGAGGAGCTATACAAGGATATACCATACTGGCCAGATTACGGTGGGTCGGTCACGTGTCAAGGATGCGGGAGAGTCAGCCTCCGAAAAGGCTTATGATTAACAAGCAATTCTTTCACCAGAAGAAAGGCAGACCAAGGCTGAGGTGGTTGGACTGTATATAGAAGAACACTGCATCATTGAAACTTACCAGAAGATGGAGCTATGTGGCATCAGACCGGAAAAAATGGAGAAGGGTTTTGAATGAGACCAGGGCTCTACAATAGTGATATTGCCCCTATGATGATGATGAAGTTCTTATGTAAACAATAGGAATATTATAAAACAAAAAACAATTTAATTCCAACCTTTAATCGTGTAAACAAGCCTTCATTGACTCTCGATTACCAATCTTTTATGCCACCGGACTGAAGAAGCTTCCGCTATTAAGTATCGACAATATAGTTGTATACTTTGATGAATAAAACTAATCCTTGTACAGATTAACCTCCGTTAATCGCGGGGATACGTTCTGGACACGATTGCGATTAGCCAAATTTCGCGATCAACGGGGATTTTAAGATAAATCATTTTAAAATTCTAAAAAAATCTTTATTAACAAAATAAACATTGTTAATAACAAAAAAAATATTGCGGCTTGATAATATCCTTCCTTCTTGTGATTGTTGATCTTCAGATGACGATTGTTCAGTTCTTTTTAAATTATCATAAATTTTTAGTGCTTTCTTTTGAATAATGTTTCTGTCTATAGGTATGTTTTTGTCATTGCAGACTTCTATCCATATCATAAGAGAATCATCTATTCATATCCTTACCCAACATATCTACAATATCTATCCGTATCCATCCCTTCTATTCATATCATGAGAGGAGAATTATTAACTAAACTAAACTATTATTACTGACGTTTTAGTGCGTATTTCTATTACTTATTTGACAATTTATTTTTTAAAAAGATCGCGATCCGTTATAAAAAATTAACAAACTTGACTGCGTAATATTATCAATTAAATTAAAAATCTATTTTTTGTATACGTTAATGATGTTTCTTACTAAGCTAAAAAATAAACGGATATTTTTATTTTCAGTAATACATGTTACTTGTGTTGTGAAACACACGTTGTTCTGGTCGGCTTGAGTTGTCTGCAAGTATTAGATGCAATTGTTTGTTATTCCATATTTCCGCACGAATCAATACAAATATTTGTATCGTCTTTGTGCAGAACTGTCAATGACGAACAATATTGTCCGACAAGCTGGAAGGTAATGTTTCAGTGTGTCGTAATAATAATTTAATAGCTTAAATTAATTATTTTCTTTGCATTTCAGATAATGCGATGTATGTTAGGTACCGATTTAGGTCATACGACATTACACATAATGTGTTCAGCTTTGGGAACGTCGTGTGATAATCTGATGACTCGCGGTGCCGTATTCTATCTGTACATGGCGCTTTGGGGACCGAAACGAGTTAATTCTCTTAGATGCACACCCACACAAGTTTTACCAAGTTTCTTAAAGGTATAATGAAATATTACTTTAATCGAATATTTACATTGCACGATAATTAATTAACGATTGTTATTATTAGGCGCTCGAAGGTAATCAATCGGTAGTGTCGTACGAAGTGATTCTTGCGATGCAAGTATTAGTTCAGAAACACGGACATGAATTACACGAACCAACCTGGGATCTAATATTCTCTATTATATCAACGATAATCACTCAGCTGGGTCAGTCTCATTCGCCAATTCCGGTGATCTCACGATGTCTCCACGAAACTATTACGGCTATCGAACAAATACATGAAAACGGGCAATTCAACGGCAGTGTTGAAAATTTATACGCTCTCATCGATTCGTGTGGACACACACGACCCGTAAGTTAACACTTATTTGTAATATCTATCTATTTTATTTTATTTTATCATATTCAATTTTCAGGATCAATCTGTAATCAAATTGATAACGCATCTTACAACGCAAATTGTACCGACGAATTACGAATGGCTGACAATATTAAACAAATTAGTCGAGTGCTATTGTCGACAGGAGTCTCGAGTCAATATAAGAATTAAAGTGCTTGAAACTCTTCAAACAATAGTTGAACAAAATAGGTTAATTCATAGTTTTATCATTTAAATATTATTTATGTGGATGCATTATAAAAAACTTTTAAATTTTTCAGATTCAGTTATGAAGAAGAACTTTTAGATAAAGTAGTTTTGCCCAATTTACAACAATGCTCCACCGAAGCCGATCCTGTTATTAGGTGTCACTCTGCTAAATTATTGATAGAAATTGCTCTCCATTGTCATTCAAAGAGATTTACTGACATTTTCGATATTCTAGAAAAGGTATTTCCTTAAAAACTCAAATGTTTTATCGAATTTTTATAACACAATTATTTTTCGACAGCTTTTGAATCGACCGTATGAATTATACGTCACTGCCGAACCGATCAGTCTATCGAGCGATACGGACGTAAACGATATCACAGTCGTGGCCAACGGTATCGTTCGTATATTTTTGCACAAGTATCGTCAGTTACCGTCGGCTCATGCAGTGCGAGCCTATCTAGCAGTATTAAATAATCTTCAACAACATTATGCCAAACCGTCGCTATTTGAAAAACATCCGCACATTAGATTAAAGGTATCGTTGTCGACTTTTTTTTACATATTTTTTCTTGACCACTTAACAGTCAGCGCGAATCATTTAATCCAGCGCTTACACCGGCCATTTTAGAAACAATGATTTGACATAATTTGTAGTCAAACACATGCTGTGCCGTAGGATCATTTTTGGGTTCAGTCCATATTTAGTTAACACAATGAATACTTTTTTCAATAATTGACAATCGTTAATGAAATTCATCTATAAATTCGGCTCACTTATTACAAATAGTAATGAAACCAATTTGGAAGTACGAAGAAGAACCATGCTGGCAAACTGGTGCTACTTTGGCCTTTAACAACATCTACGGTCAAGATTCCTCTGAAAGAAGACTAAAGTCAAAATCTACATGACCCTCCTAACATATGGATCTGACAAAAACCCGATGAGCGACAACTGAATATCCTGGAGAGCAGAATTCTGAGACAAATATTTGGAGCCGTATTCAACGATGTGGAATGGTGTATCTGAAGCATCAATGAGCTGTACTGACTATACAAGGATATACTGATCACAGCTGTCATCAAAGTGGCCAGATTCCGGTGGGGCGGTCACGTGTCAAGGATGCGGGACTGTCAGTCACCAAAAAGACCTAAGATTAACAAGCATTTTTCTCACCAGAAGAAAGTAAGACCAAGGCTGAGGTGGTTGGACTGTGTACAGAGAGACACTACATCATTGAAACTTATCAGAAAATGGAGCGACGTGGCGCAGACTGATAACATGGAGAAAGGTGTTAAATGAGGCCAGGGCTCTACAATATGATAATGATCATGATGAAAATACGTAAATCTCGTATAAAAAAAATGTTCCGTAGACAACCCTGATGAAATCTGCTGAATTTATTTATATTATTATAAAATATTATAATTTAATACCGAAAAACTAAGAACTACTAAATTTTTCGACATTATTGGGTTCGATAATGTATGTCACTAACAAAATAAATTTTACATATCGAAAAAACAAACTTTATTCGTTCGCATTTGTGTGTGAGCCACTCACCAGTGGTTGAATTTATAGCAGCAGGGAAACCCTGATTTTGGAAACTTGTCCGACAGAATTCTCCAATGAACGAGAGTAAAATTCGATTCATCTAATTCCAACAAAAGAATATGCTATAAGGTATATTGAAGGCCTTAGAAGCTATTTTACAAGCATTGAAGATGTAGAAGAAAAAAACTTTAAATCGATTTATAGCATCGAAAAAGCTTACCGTAAAAAACTCAAATATGTACCAATCCGATTTGTGTGATTTTATTTTGATTATTTACAATCTACGTTTATCTCGTTTATACTGTACTTTGTCAATCTCTTCAAACTGTATTAAATTTTCAGCTATTAGAGTGGTTCTTATCGGCCAGAGCAAATTTATCATACCACGTCGGATTTCCTTCTGAAAATGGTGATCGTATTCTATACAGTCCGTATTTGTGCATCGAAGGAAGCGATGTGAATGTACGACCATCGCACAGTCCTACTCCACAAACGGCACATCAAATGTCCGGAATGTCTTTGGTAATAATTAATATTTTCGTATTATATTTGCCTTTGAATTTAACATTTTTTTTATTTTTCAGTCGCAAGTTTCATATGTTTCGATACGAAAAGCTTGTAAAGTTATAATTACGTGTTTGAAGCATGAGAAAGACTGGTCGGTTCTTCAAGTCGTCTTAAAAGAGATTCCCAACGTGATGCAAAACAAAGCGTTGGTATTGTCGAAAAATAGCAACGATATTGATCAATTAGCTTCGGCGCTCTGCTCAATGGTAAATTTAATTTTATATTAACATTATTGTCCTATGTTTTTTGTTTTATATAATGGCATAAAACAATTAAATTGATTTTAGGTTGTAAATACAAATTTGGTATTACCGGAAAGTCTTTACAACACGTCGGGAAAATTGACGAAATCTGATTTCCACGCATCCGTTCTTCCGGTCCTCACATGTTTAGCACCGTACCATACTCATCTAGATTCTCAACTGCAACAACGCATTATCAAATGCGTTGTCAAATTTGGCTTAGGTAACAATTTTATTCGTTGAATATTTATCAAGTAACGTTGAATACTAACGAATTTTATTTCAGTATCGAAATGCGTCCAACAATGTGTGACGGCATTAACTATATTTACGCTAGAAATGCGGGATACTATGATGAAGCTGGTACCCGAAGTACTTCTCGATTTATCTAAAATTTCGGCCACTGTTTATATTGCAGTTCCAATTTTGGAATTTTTATCAAGTAATTATCCAATCGTTATTTATGAATATCTATTATTTTATTGCAACTATGATTTTTTTCAGCTTTGACTCGCTTACCGAAAGTTTATGCATCGTTTGTCGGAGATCAGTATATGTCCGTGTTTGCTATTCTTCTACCGTACACGAATCCGTTCAAATACAATCATTATATTGTATCGTTGGCACATCATGTTATTGCGGCATGGTTTTTAAAATGCCGACTACCGTTTAGGAGAGATTTTGTTACATTTATTAAGCATGTAAGTATTTTTTTTTAATAAAAACTGGAATACGTTCGCAAATACATTATGCTTATGTAATTAATGTTTCGTAGGGTTTACATAACAATATTCTTAAACCTTTCGAAGAGGGGAAATTTTCTCAAGATTTCAATCTGGATCTGAATCAAGATTCGTCTAGTAGGAAAAGAAGTTCTAGTTTAACGGAACAGGTATTTGTTTTTTTTGTAACACGAACAACAATGCCAAATTATGTTTTAATGCATTATCATTTATTCAGGGCTCTCGTCGTAGAGAACTTCTCAGTCGACCGGCTTTGGGTGAATTGCGTACGCCGCAAGAAGCATCCAATACGTTCCATGTTGAGCTAACGGAAACGTGTATAGATTTAATGGCAAGATATACGTATTCGCCGTGTATTTCTGCGCCCAAAAGGTATTAATTATTCTTTCGTGTATGATGTTATAATCATATTTGATTTTTTTGTATTTTAATTTTTGTCTACAGATCACCTACAGCTGATTTTCTTCTCAATGGAGGCCAATCCATGACATGGTTGCTAGGACATAAGATTATTACTGTTACAACATCCGGATGCTTGCAAAATGCTTTACGACAAGGACTTTGTGAAAGGTTGATATTTTTAATATTTTATTAAATATCGTTATTGTTGTGTAATGTAATGTAATCATATTTTTATTTAATATTTTAGATGCCTTATCCTTTGTAAAGCACATGCAGATTCTATGCAGAGTCCATATAATGGAGCTCCGGGCACAAATTGTAGTTCCGATGAAGGTTTGAATTCCGATATAAAGAGGTAAATTATATAAATGATTCTCCGCTATAAAAATAATCCTTTTTATTTTTTAACAACATAAAATTCAATACTTATAATGAAATAATAATATTTTCTGCCATTTTTATTCATTCATCTTTAACATTTCTTATAAAAAATTTATAAATTTATCATGGTTGCTTTTAAAACAAATGTATTATAGTAAAATGGTAATTTTCTAAGTTAATAATTAAATTTATGAATCAATGATTAGAATATATATTAATCTAAAATAAAATTCAGGAGTCCGGGAGTCGTTAGAATAAATTTTTAGCTCCATTTATGTTGTCGTAAACCTTGAAATGATATAAATAGATATGGTTAGATGAAATAATCATAATACAATTCATTAGAATATTTTGACAATAATTTTTAACCTAGCTGTGCCGATGAGGTCTATTTGGGACCCCAAGTTTTTGATCTTTCTCGAATAACTTTTAATATAAATCCTACATGTCACAAACTTTTTGTATTTGTCTAAAAAAGTCCATAGAATATATATTATAAATAATTATTGTCCTTTATTGTCTGTAATTGTGAAAAAAAATAAAAATAATATTCGCTTCTGTAGCTACAGGCACGATGTTTTTTCTTGTTCACAATCGGTATGTTGTGCCAAGTGCGAGTGAAACGTATTAGTGATACGTGCAGCGTGAATTTGGCAGTCGATCTATCGTCTGCGTGACCTTAGTCTGCGGCGGGACATCGCCGGGTAGCATGTCATTTATTCGTCATATTGATTAGTAGAAAAATCCAAAATATCGACAAAATTATGAAGCATATCATGAATAACTATTTTCATTTTTGGAATAATCTTTTTTTTTAAAAATAAGTCAAAATACCGATGAAGAATTCATCAAGATCTTAACTTGAAATGCTTAGGGTCTCTGAGAGACCCCCTTCTGACGACTCGGTTGTTTTCGAAGCGCCGTGACGGATCGGTTAACCTTTCAACGACTAGAAAAAATTACATAATTATGTTTCGTACGCAAATAAATTTATATATTCAAAAATATGACTGAAACTTGTATTTACTTACGAAATTTATGGGTTCTAGCTCCTAATAATTTTTGAGTGAAAAAAAACCAAGATACACTTTTACTCTCTTGTTTTCTTAGCTGCTAATCTATCACATACACCATAAATTTAAAAAGATTTAGATGTAAAAAGCAAAACCAATTAATAGGTCTTCGGTCGATGGTGATCAGGTGATGGTGAAAACTAATAATTTGCTTCCGGCCGATTGCCTGTTAAGCATTTAGAATTATAAAAAAAATAAGCAAAACACATAGAGCTCTGTATGCTGCTCTCAAAAATCATTAGAGAAATTAAATGTTTCTAATGCATAAATAAATAGTAACGCAAACTCGTTATGTTGAATTTTTTGTCTTTGTCCTGTTTAAATGACATTGGTTGTAATGTATAATGACTACTGTTTATCATCAACTTTGAAATGATCATTTATATTATCTTATTTGTGCGTAATTATTTTTATACCAACCTAATATCATCGTTCACATCATTACATATTAGCCGATGCGGTGTTATTTTTTTTGAACGAGCGTTTTATTGGATGCATGCAATTAAAACTACATCTTTACGTATATTTTTGGTCAGGGTCTATTACCTTTATCCTTCCCGATCTCATTTTTATTATCGTTTTTATTAATTTAGTCTAGTTTATCATGATTCATTTATTCCGATGTCCCGAAGGATGGAAATGTTGTTTTCATGCTAAATATGATTAATATTCTCATGCCTATCAATGGTGTTTTCTTGAGTTAAACCGTAATCTATTTAAACGAAAACACTGCCATCCGATATTCGATTCATTTGAATTTATTTTTATTAATTAGCATCGTTCTATGGGAATTGAATATTGCAAATTATTATTATTAATTATTATGTCTTCATGATTTCACACATGATTATTTTTAACATATTAATTTTCTATAACGAAATGTTTTATCTTTTTGTTTTAACGGACACTTTTCTATTTTCTTCCCTAACGTTTTTATTTTTAACCCTTCTCCGTATTATTAATGTATGGGAGACACCGTCCAATGAATGTTTTTAATTATTTGCAGGTATTCTAAGTATACACTGCAGCATAGCAAAAGCAATGAAACAACACACTCTTCCTCATCCATATCGGATAATATTCTTTTCCCACCTTCCTGCCATAATAATCTTTCTTTACAAAGTCTCTCCGGTCATACAACAAGGTACATAATTTACGTTGGATTTCAAATTATTTATTCACATTAATTTGAAATACATCAATATTCTATAAAACATAGCATGAATTTATGTGTAATTTTTTTTTACATACATAGTTAAATCCGCAATTAACATCTAACCACAAGAAAGATGTTTGATGATAGAATAATAACAAAGAAATATTAATAGTAAGAATATTTCACGTGGTTACATGGCTGATTGTTTAGAACTTTTATTTTATATGTGATTAATATCTAAATATATTTTATTTCGTGCATATAGTACTTCCGTATAAAAAAATCCTTTTTTTATTCCACTCGTAATGAACCAGAGTTAAAATATGTGTATCCTTTGTATATGTCTATCCTATTTGACTTTTTTATGTGACTCTGACCGAACTATGATAGTAAAAACAGTAGCTTTGATATACATCTATATATATATATTGAAACAAAAACTCCATTTATTATATTGCAGGCAAAATTCTGCGGAAAATAAGAGCGACGGCGCGTCCTGTTCCCCAAAGGCAATGACTGATGTAGACTCTATTCCTACCTCACAACTTAGTTTAAAATTAGAAAGTCTCGCTAATAAACAAGTATTAAACTCAAATGCATTAATAACAACGTTACGTGCATAATTATTAAATTGTTTATTAAATATTTTTAGATGACTGAAGAGGAGAAAACTATGGGTAGATTGGATCGCGTGAACGGCGGAATTTTGAAGTCTGTCAACAGCAGCAACAATATTAATAGCGGAGTGCCTGAAAATCGACTTCACTGCGCTTGCTGGTGCGGAGGATGGGCCGAAATCCACGTCCGCGGTCCAACCGGCGACGTCTCGTGGGTTATACGCTTACAAAATCAGGGAAATTTGGACACATCTCTTTGCGATTTACCACTCAACGATATATCCTCGCTTTATTTACCGTCACTTAGCTACGGAATGTTTCCTTTGAATATTGGAGGAATTCCGCCGTCACTCGGAAGCGCTACATCTATTGTTTCGAGCGGATTTGCAGACACACGAAGCGATGTCGTCAGTATTATAATAATTTTTTGATAAATCATTATAGCACTATGATAATTAATTGATTATTTATAGCTCTCCGATGATGATCCTCGCTCTCGGAGCGGCAGCGGTGGGTCGCAGCCGGATCAAATTCAGAAATCGAGCTCCGACAGTGTCGTTTCGGGAACAAACGTCGGTAGCGGTGCGTCCAGTCACGTGCCACACGCATCCACATACTTTATCGTACCGCCTAATCATAATACTAACGGCGCTTCGTTAACGGCAATATCAAACAGCAGGTTTATATTTTTCTGTAATGATATAATTTGAAAATATAATTTTATATGCATATTTTTTATGTCTTATAGTAAAACTCATACTACTACGGATCCGATTAATATTCCCGGCTCACCCCAGAGACAAAATTCGTCCGGGACTAATACGGACGACGAAGACGGTCAAATTAATTCAAACGATCCGTCTCAAGCGTTGGATGAGCAGGTATTAATTATTTTTTCACTCTGCTTAAATATGTTTTTATCGATTATTAACTTTTGTTTAAATATAGGGTAAATCTCGACATCCGGTTCGACGATCCAATTCTTCTCCAGAAATGTCTTCGAGTTGGAAAAATCCTTTTCATATGCGCATGGAAGGAGTGGACGGGGAATGTAATGAACCTAAAACTGGCGATGCTGACCGTCCTCAAACTGATTCACATGATGTATCCCATAAAAGTGCTGATGAGAATATGTGAGCATTATTAATTTAATTATTATTTAATAGATTATCTCGTAAACGGTCTCGGCATTTAATTTATTTTTTCAATCGATTATGCGAAAGGCTTCTAATTATTCTGGAATGTTCCGGTGAATGTTATCACATGTATTTTGTAGATTCCAAAACGATCGCATATTTTATTTAGAGATAAAAAACATTATATTAGGTTATCCGGAAAGAAATCCATTTTTTTCACATATTCTCGTTTGAATTCGGTATTACTTTGTACTTCAAAAGCATCTACGGTCGAGATTTCTCTCAAAGAAGACTAAAGTCACGCTCTACATAATCCTCATCAGGCCCGTCCTAACATACGGATCTGAATCTTGGGTTTTGTAAAACAAGAGTGACAACTTGATATCTTGGAGAGCAGGATTCTGGGACGAATATTTGGAGCCGTATTCGATGACGGGGAATGGCATATCCCGACTATACAAGGATATACCAGTCACAGCTATCGTCAGAGTGGCCAGACTCCGGTGGGCCGGTCACGTGTCAAGGAAGTGGGACAGTTAGCCGCCAAAAAGGTTTATGGTTAACAAGTCTTCCTGTCCCCGGGGGAAAAGTAGACCAAGTCTGAGGTGGTTGGACTGTGTACACTACATCATTGAAACATAACGAAAGACGGAGCGACGTGGCGGCAAACCAGATAAAATGGACAAGCATATTTAATATTAAGAAGTATATTTTAAAATGTTTGTAAATAATTGGAAAAAAAATAATTTTAGGTTAAATAAAAGTACATAGATTTCTTTCTGGATTACCGGATATTAATTTATGGAACAAGACAATCTAACAATTTTTAAATACAGTCAACCCTTCTATAACGTTCAGATAGGGACCAAGCTATAGAAAAAAAACGCTTTAGAAAGTTAGGCACCCATACAAAATTTGGGGTTTAGGTTTTTTTTAACTTTCTTTGCGATTTGAGCAAATCAAACATTTCACCCATTTTTATATTTTTATATTTTCAATAACGCTCCTGACGAGAGAACGCTATACAAAAAACAGCCGCAAACGCTATAGAAGAAAACGCTATAGAAGTGAACGCGGGTATAGGAGGGTTAACTGTATATTTTTTGCCATATATTTCGTTTCAGTGGGAGTACTATACAGCAATCAAAGAAAGGAACCATGAAGAGTCTAACGAAAGACATGCGCGTCAGTTGTGAAGCAATTCCTGAAGAAATGTCGAGCTTTACTCCGCCTCAGATGCAGCATCTCATCAATCCTCATCCGCATTTGATGACGTATAACTCTGATCCCGGTAATATTAAATAAACATTTGCCATATTTTGCCGTATTCATGTTATTAATAATAAAAATCTATCTATTAGGATCTGTTGCTCCTGCCGATATACCGCAAGTCTCATCGACGTCCGTTTCTGAGAAAAACATAGTCCTTTTGGCAAATAGTCAGTTTGATAATGTTTCCAAAGTGCCACAAAACCAAGCAGTACCTGAATCAAATCCAAAACCAACCAAGAGCAATCAAACGCAGCTTACCTCGAAAACTGTGATTACAACTAACGAAAAATTGTTGACCGCACACGAACATTTGAAGGTGAGCAGTAAGCCGCCGCACTCTCCAGCACCAGCGTCTCCTCGACCCACAAACAGATTGCAAGGTCTCTCTACGTCCGTAAGAAATACCGGATCAAATATACCGATAAATAGAAGCGCATCACTGATACCGTCGGACGCGAGCAGGGTCAGCAATTTAAATTTAAAACTAAACGAATTGCAGAACAGTCAGCAAATTGGCGTCGACGATTTACCGCCGTTGTCCAGATCCAAACGATCCAACACCATATCCGTGATGAGTCCGACTAGAAAAAGAAGGTAATTCAAACGATTCATAAAATCGAATTTTCATCTCATTAATTATTTCCTATTTTTATGCAGAGAAAAATCCAAAGATTCTTCGTCCCGTTCGGGAATTAGTCCGGCGTTTGTATTTTTACAATTTTATCATGGAATGGGTGTCGGAGGTACGGCCGGAGAGAAGCCGTTGTTATTGTCGGAAGACCAACATACGCGATCTGTTAAACTTTTAGATCTAATACCGCCTCTAGAAACGTATAAAGTCGGAGTACTGTACGTTGGTCCCGGACAGCACGATAATGAAACAAAGATACTGAGGAATGAATTTGGCAGCTTAAGGTATGTCATTGCATTAACTTGAATAGAAAATATGTATTAATTCGCTTTGGATTGATCTATAACTTTATATTTTCTTTAGGTATGCTGAATTTTTGCAAGATTTAGGAACTCTTATCGCTCTCGAGGATGCAAAATCGCTAGGACTCTTTTTAAATGTTGAAAGAGGTGGCCGAGATGGAAGGTTTGCTTATGTTTGGCAAGACGACATAATGCAGGTACGTCATTATTTTTATATCGACTTGGATTGGATTGATGTAAAAGTTTAGACTTTTTTCATGATCCTCGCCAAAATAGTATTTTTCTGGGAACTGATGATTAACACCTATTTTAAAATTGTCCTTTTATATAGAGGATGTTTTCTTCCTATATTCTATTCAGTTTTGGTCTACCCATCGTCAGGGGCGGATTTACCCTTAGGCGCATTAGGCACGCCCCTGGGGCCTCATAAATTCAGGAGGCCTTAAAGTTCAACTTTCAAATTGATTTTTATTATTTAATTTTTTTTTCTCAAAACTATAAGTAATAATTTAGTAGAATTCCCTATATTAAACTTTATGGCAAGCTGTAGGGGTAGTGAAAATATTTAGAGGGAGGGGCCTTAAAATTGAATTGGACCTGGGGCTTCTAGTGCTAAATCCACTACTGGCCACCATACAGTAGAGTTCTTTATTTATTCAGATCTGTGCAAAAAAATTAAATGCAAATATAATTCTCTTAATTCATTTTTTACTTCAAAGTCAAGGGAGTTTTACTCCAATAGTATTAATAAATTGATAGAAATTTAGGAGAATTTTTAATTGTTTAAATCAATAAAAAGATGTTTTAATCACATACAAAATATTGCCAAAACCTTTGCAACACAATGAATATTATTTTAATATTTAAGGTACACTTCCATGTGGCTACGTTAATGCCAAACAATGCATCTGATCCCGAGTGTAATGAAAAAAGAAAACATATAGGAAACGATTTTGTATCAATTGTTTATAATGAAAGCGGAGAAGATTTTCTAATCCAAACCATAAAGGTAATTACTTAAAATCCGTACACATACATTTTTGGGAATTTTATTTGAATGAATTTGTGTATTTTTTTTTTTATATTTTAGGGCCAGTTTAATTTTGTTTGTATCATAATCGAGCCCCTGGATCACGGAACTAACAAAGTTACTATAAAAACTAAAGATGATCTCATAGAAAAAGAATTTTTAAGTCAATTCGACCCAAAGATAATATCTGATCAAAATGTCGCACTGTTAGCTCGACAGTTAGCTTTACATGCAAACGTGAGTCTCGTTTTATTTCTCGCAGCATTTCTTTTGTATTTGTAATCACAATGATATTTATTCGTTTACAGTTAGCGTCGTTAATTTCACGTTCTCTAAGTACGAAGCCGGTTGTGCCGTACGCGTCAAACTGGTTGGAGAGATTGAGGAGTATAAAAAGACTGCGTAATAAATTACTCGAGGAGAAAAATACATCGAAGGAGTCCAACGGCGCGTCGTCCACTTCGTCTAGTGCGGACGCTCGACGGTCACACATGGAAGACTTTACCGAATACACTTAATACGATTATTTTTTTCCATTACATTAATTACTGTGATTAAAATATCGATACTGTAAATAATCAGCTCGTCAAATCCAAAATTTTATCTTCAGGCCGCTTTTAAACGTTATTTAATGTATTTTAATTTTTCATATCATTCGCTTGGATTATATTTGTTATCTAAAATATATGCAAATACCAAATACTTGGAAATATTCATTGTTTCGCGGCGGTATGTATTGCGCCGTGTCCCTCGGCTAAACGGTTAATGAATTATTTCACATGTCATTGAAACACAAATGTATTTAAAATATTTTATGTTTAAAAATTTAATAAATGTTGTATTTAATTATAAAATTTTTATTTTAACACTTTTTATTTAATTGAAAAAATTATCTCTCGCTTTGTATTGTGACAACTAACATCACCTCATCCAGTTGGATTTATTACATATTTAATCTCTTATTTTATTCAGTCATAACATATAACGCAACCATATTATTCACATGAGGATTTTTGGTTGTTGTGTCCTGGATATCTTGACATTGGCAGCCATTTTGAAATTACTTAAGCGATTTTATTTTTTTGTTAATGTGGAAAGAATTTTTGACGAAAGACAACACTGTAATGATGCCTCAGCTTCAATATTTTCCAGGTTTGCCCCCTGCAACTTTTTCTTCATCATCGTCATCATCATTTGCCAGCCACAAGGCTCTCACTCGCTGAGAGCATGGGCCTTACCCAAACTCTCCCATGGTAGTCGAGGCCAGAGGAACCGGAGTCACACGTGACGTGAGGGCTCCCCTTTCGTGTTCATACCGCGGGGACCCGAGCCGTCTTGGTATGCGGTTTTTTGTAAAGAGTTTCCCTCTCTTGGTCATTACTGCTATTGGACATACATCTTCTACCATGTTGGTATCAGATTTTACCCTCTTGACTGTGTCCAGGCAAGTAGGAGGGGGTTTGTCTCGGTATTCATTTATTCTCTTCTCTAAGGCGTTATGTGCTTATAACGAGTCACGAGTGACAAGTAGCGAGCGACCACACACACACACACACCTATATAGATATACACAGGCATACATATGCACATCTGCCCAAAACGAGTGATCGGAAGTGATTATTAGCCCTGTCGCGCAATAGCAATCCTTTCATCGTGGGAAAAACCTCCTCAGAGAAGGGTCCCCTAGAAAGAAGGAAGAGGAGCGAAAGTATCGAGACTAGACCAATTATTGGTTTAGTCCCATACTAATTGCCACTTTCATTATTCGCTGGCATGCATCCTTGAGAGCTGCCCGAGATCTGGCTACAGTGTCTATGTAGCCCGTATAGGAGAAGCTGCACCTTTTACATCTTTGGGAATAAGAAAAAGTCTCTAACGGATTTCTCACCACAGAGCCACTATACCTGGGAAGGAAAACCCTAATCTGTTGACCAATAATTGGTCTAGTCTCAATACTTTGGCTCCTCTTCCTTCTTTCTAGGGAACCCCTTGCTGAGGAGGTCTTTCCCATGATGAAAGGATTGCTATTGCGCGGCAGGGCAATAGCAATCCTTAATTAATAGAGAATTTTATATAAGAGAGCAATGATAAAATTCGTAACTTAATATTTATATTTTCCAGGTGATAAAGATTTTTTTATTAATTATCAAATATTATGTAATGTTTCTGTGATTATGAAAATTATTTTAATAAAAAATATCACAAACCATTTATTTTTATATCACTATCAATTTTAATTTTATTTTAACAATCATATTGAGTCCGTATAATTAATGATTAGGTTACGAAGAAGAAAAAAAATCATTTTATTCAAACACATTATAATTCTATCAACAATACATTCATTTAAATACTATATACGAAATTACATTATGAACCAGATTTGGCGACAGCTCTCTTTCCCTCCCCTCTCTTAGGCACTACCTTTCCTCTGAGAGCACGCAATCTTATCATTTCTTCTTTAAAGTCTTCATGCTCATCACGGAACAGGCCATAATCACGCAATTGCATCATCAATTTTCCCGTCTCCATATGCCTGGGATAATAATTTACAATATCCTTATTTAGATGTATCGGCTTGGCTGCGAACAATTTAACAACCTTCATCGATTTGTTGTTTGTGGGTCTGGCAACTTCATTGAATATTCGATTCGAGAGATATTTCATTCTTTTCCCATAATTTGAAGTAACATTGATTAATTGGGAATACTTTGCGTATGCACTCATGATTACTCGATCTAGTAATGAAATTTTAATTATGATTAGTTTATAATGCACGAATGTTTTAGTTTTACACGAAATTTAATATAATACCGATGTTTTCATATAATCTAAATTGAGGTTATGTACGATGAACTAACGAATGGCATATTTGGCCCAAACACAATTATTTTCTAAATCGATTAAAATATATTTCATGTCAAATTAAAATAATATACGTAGATCTTATATGATTTTTTTATAAAACGATATTGTTTTAGCTTATTCTTATTAATATACAATAAAACAAATTGAATACATGCTCAAAAATATTTTTATTAAGGCCTATTTAAAATCAACAACTGTCACTATGACAATTTATTCCCACTAACCTGAGTTGGAAATGTATACACAGTTGATTTATTTTTGGTAAATTTCATTTATAAATACCCCATGTACAAATACATATCTTCATATATAATAAATTAGTCTATTCAATACTAAATTTAGCATTTAAAGATGTCTTAATTGCATAATATCACTATGTTTATATTTCCGAAAGTATTATGAATTTCTGTTACATCAAATTTTGATATAATATAATAGATGTGACATTCTAATGCTTACATATTTTACGTATTACTTTTAGGTCATAATGATTATAAAAATATTCATCAATCGTCGCAACGTTATTATATTACAATCAATTATTATTTTATTATCGGCAAGTAAAAAAATGCATCATGATGTGGATTAACATATGTTGTAAGTTATTGAATTAATTTAAAAATATTAAAATATAATAACACATATTTTAAAAACGTTTTAATATTAACAGATTTTCTACCACGTATGCTATGGATTATTTAGTCAATATTATGCTATGTCTTCAATCCGTTCACGTTTCTCTGCTCCAGTTCAAATTTTCTTAATGATATTCTACTTTATACTTGTAATATTAATTAAAAATGCATATGACAATAACCAAAGAAATCAAAGATTCGAAAAATATAATATCATGGTAAGTTTAAGACGCATTCAAATTGTTTATTTCATTTTGGCCGTTAATTTTCAATACTATTTTTAATTATAGCTGAACGAAGTAGCAGAAACTTTAGTTGTAGTAGAAAAACATGCCAAGGAAACTGCTCAGGCTGTGAAATCCATGGAAATATACAAGCAGCACCACGACGAATTAAGCTCCAAAACTTTACTACGTGTTACGTTTCAGCAAACCACAATCACACCAGAACCACCTTAACAATATCTAATCGTGTATTTAAGAATAATTAATAACCATTTTAGTGCCTATTGTTTAGTCAATTAATATTTACTAACTAATGAAATTTCTATTGAAATTTCTATTAACTCATTATGGTCCGAGAATTTGAAATTAAATCCCCACATGAAAATTTTTCTATCAAAATATACAGACTGTAATGAGTTACGCTGTTACCTTTCAGCAATTTATATGTTTGTTTTTAAAATTTATTATTTTATGTCAATTTAAAAATATAAGCCAATTTTAACCAAATATAAACTTTTTATATGAATCTCGGAAGAGGATATTGATGATAATATTAGTATTATAAATGTATTCAACTCAGTATTTATTTTGAAAAACGAGTTCAAATGTCATTTAGCTTATATTTAGTTTATTATTTTATTTTAACACGAAGTGTATTATTATTGTGATTACAAATACATTATTATCTTAAAGAGAGGTCATCTTATATCAAAATGACACTAATGTCAATCGTCACAACTGATTATAATATATAGACGATTATTATTATAAAAAAGCTAGATTTTAATTAATTTAATATAATTTACTAATTACAAAAAAAAATGTTACATATACTTGTCAATAATAAACCAAATATTTTTTTTTAATATTATCGTATAAAAATTATTGTTTATGTTATGTATTTGTTAAACTTGACCAACAAGGTTACCTAATTTTTACCAGCGTTATTAATAAAAGTCGACTAATTTACAAAAAAAAGTGTTTTATTTAATAATCCACCTTGATATAAATACTCAACATAGAAAAATAGTATAAATCTCCGGGTAAACATGTTAAAAATAATATCAAATATTGCATCAAAATAATTTGATCATAAAAATGAGTATATAGTCATTATTATAATTATGTATAAATTTACAAATCGTTTTCCATACTTAAACATTTAGGATTCGATTTAAAATCGCCGGCATCCTCCAAAACGCCATTGGGCGCACAGACCCACGGATCGTTAGTTTTCCATTGCCACTTGATCAACTGATTTTTTAATTTTTCCATTGTCTCTTTCATTGATGGTTTACCTATTATCATTATCATGATTAAATCGTCATCAACAAAATATAAAAATATTTAAACGTAATAAAACCTGCGAGGTTCTGCAGCTCTATGGCATCCATCTTTAAATCATATAGTTCCCATTGAGGACGATAATAATAACTCTTCAATGTCTTATACCATGGGATCGGTTGATGGTTTCTCGTTCTATTCAATATATCCTAAAGTAATATCAAAATTATTATATACACATATTAACCTTCACGTTCCGATGAGGTATTTTTTATTTCCCATGATTCTTATTTTGCTTGAATAGCTCGTTTAATATAAGCATTAGTTATTTAAGAAATTGTTCATCGTATACACAAGTCTGAGGCCACTAAAGGCGGTAGGTCGCCTCAATGTATGCTCTAGGAAGCTAGGAGAACTGTATGCATCAAAACGCAAATCCCTTGAGCCGTTTCCCAGTAGATTACCACTCCCTACAAACTCTCATAGTCCTACAGGTCCCAGGCCGTAGTGGCAACGAGGAAACTCGTTTGGATGGAAGCAATGCCACACAAGGTGGCTGTTTTAGACTATCGATTACGTAGCCAACTAACGTTAATGCTTGCTGTGCTCCCAATGGACGAAGGCAACTTTCACAACGACGAAGACGCGAAGAATGGCAAAGTAAAAGCCATACGAAATCATCATTCACAAAATTGGAATGGAGGACAATATTGCGCTCTCTATAGGCCATGAATATTATTACAATATTTTAAATTTAACTTCAGAAACATATATTACCTGAAACGTGTCAGAAATATAAAAATCTTGATCTATTGGAAATGGCATTTTATAATTTATATTATGTATCAACTTATATCTATTTGATCGTACTGCCCGCATTGGATAATACATGGTCACTTCATGGTGAGTTTGTGATGCATAAATAACGGAATCGGGATCAGATGGTGGTTCTAAATAACAATAATACAAATATATAAAATTGTATGTATGCATACTTCATAAATAATCATACCTTTATCCAAAATGGGCAAAAAACTCTTTCCCGTTAGCACGGGCTGAGCATTTTCAATCGTATTTCCCACTAAATCATTATCACTCATATAATCTTCAATTTCGTACCAATCTATGATTGTAGGCACAATATCGAGTGTCGAAACCATTGCGTTTGTTATCTCGTATCTTCGTTTTTTGTGTAATGGCGACGATACAAGCATTGGCTCTCTAATACCCGAATCGTACAGATTAGTACGGCCAGAAGGAAATGGTATACCATTGTCCGAAGTAAATATAACTAAAGTATCGTTTTTAAATCCAGCGTGTTCCAATTCTTTCAGTATCAATCCCACACCTTAAAATAATAAAGAATAACAGGGGTATATAGCAAAATATAATTTATATTAGCAATACCTTGATCGAGTCTTGATATTGAAGTATATTGTGCAACGATATCTCTTCTCGCAGCCTCAGTATCCTATAAAATTATATTTTAAAAATAAAAATGCTCATATTATGCATTGAATATCTCCGATAAACACTTACCGGTACATGATATGGAAGTTGCACTTGTTCCCATTGATAATACCATGGTTTCCAGTCGGGTATAAGTCCCATACCTTCTTCGCCAGATCCATATCTCTCACAAAATGCACCTAGTTCCGGGTTAGTATGACCACAGCGGTGAGGATCGTGAAATCCGATATAGAGGAAAAACGGCCTGTCGCAAACATATCATTTTTCAATATATAATAATTTTGCTATCAAATTTTACATTACGTACCGTGATTCATTCTTTGCTGACGCTAGAAATTTTCTTGCCAATAATTTCATATGGGTTATATTTCTTCCTACTTGATTTATATGATTATTTTCTTCCGTTTCTGAAAAATCAAACGGATACGATTCCGCTGGTCCAACATGTTTTTTTCCGATGATACCTAAAACGTATATTTAGAAATAAATAAACAAAATATTAATAAAAACCATCGAATATTCGAATATACCTGTTTTAATATTATGTTCTTTGAGAATTTTTGTGACGCTATTAACATTTTTGAACGAATCAAAATGATGCACACCCTGATGCAAGCCATACATTCCATTTTGATGACTGGGAGTTCCCGTTAATATAGCAGATCGACTAAAAATATATTATTTCAGATATTTTCTGTAATTATTCATAATTATTGTAATATGTTTGTGCATACCTAGGAGAACAGCTACTGGCTGATGTGTAAGCATTGTTGAATATCAAACATTCTTTGGAGAATGCGTCTATATTCGGAGTTTGGCATATTTTGTTACGATATATACCAAATTCAAAACCAGCATCGTCCGCTGAAATGAAAATATACGGATTAACTTATTATATAATAAAATAAGCTTATTAAAAATGTTTTTTAAACATTCTTTGGTTGTATGCTTTTATTAATTGCGTTTAAGTTGAGTATAAAAAAACTTTGTATCAGGAAAAGAAAAAAAGGCTTATGGTTAGAGTATAAAGGGAAAAAATTCTACATTGATACATTCTAGTTTTGTGCCCATATTCAGAATTCAATTAATTATAATCGAAACGTCAATTTAAAAAATGTTGAGGTATTTAAAAACAATAATACCATTATTTTATCAAAATTCTTTCCACATTTATCTAATTTGTTATAAATTCAAGGTCGTAAAATTTTTTAACATATTGAACAATTAAATAATATCGCTGCCCCGTAGCATTGTTAATGTTTTCGACATTAAATATTACATATGCATTCGAATAAATAAAAATTAAAATACAAAGATTAATGTGATGACCTTATATTAAAAATGGAAATCGTGACAGTAAACCAGTTTGATTGTCCTTGATATATATATATTAAGATAACATTAAATCAAAGTGATTTAATGAGTTGAGGCAACTTCAAAAACACCGGCATATATAAACACATACATGATCATGGTTGAAAATTGTTAGCTTAGGGATGAATTAAAAATAAATATTCATTTGTTTTTCTCGCACGAAATCTTGGTCTTAAGCGTTGACGCAACGGCCATATTAAAGTGTTAGTGTTTGTCAACACTGTTTAGAAAGCTTCCGGTCGTTGATTATCGCTGATGATTGAAGAATTATAACCTAATACATATAAAGGTAATATATATACTCCTTTCGAATTTATGAAATTCGTGATAAAATTATGCAATTGCACGGCCACGTGTAAAATTGACGTTGCTTAGAAACGTCATCGTTTGACAGTCGACGTCGAGCCGGCGAACCTAGTAGCACCAGCACGTTTCGAGCTGCAGTCGGGTGGAAATAGCCAGCTATTAGCAGCAGCAGCAACGCGTGCGTGCGCCTCGCCAGACACATCGCGGAATACTCGCCACTTTCACCGACATGGCACGACGATTGTTACTGTTTGACGTGGATGGAACGCTCACGGCACCTATGCGCGCCATTTCTGCGGATTTCAAGACGTTTTTGCTGAACACCGTGAAGCCGATAGCCAGCCTCGGCTTGGTCGGAGGTTCTGATTTTGCCAAAATATCGAAACAAATGGGAGGCGAGAGTATTATCAATGATTTTCATTACGTTTTCTGCGAAAATGGACTCGTACATTATGAAAAAGGAAGACTAGTCGGCGCTGAGAGCATGGTCAATTTCATAGGCGAAGATCTTTCACAGAAATTCATCAATTTTTGTTTGAAATACATGTCCGAGATCACGCTTCCAGCAAAGCGAGGAAATTTCGTTGAATTCCGCACCGGTATGATGAATATATCTCCGATAGGTCGTTCATGCAGTCAAGAAGAACGCGAACAATTCGTCGTGTACGACAAGGAGCATAAGATCAGAGAGAACTTTGTTAATGCGATGCAAAACATGTTCCCCGATGCCGGGCTGAAGTTCTCGCTCGGCGGTCAAATAAGCGTCGACGTATTTCCGATCGGCTGGGATAAAACGTTCTGTTTACAACATTTGACCAGCAATTTCGACGAAATTCATTTTTTCGGCGATAAAACCGACATCGGCGGCAACGACTATGAAATCTACGAGGATCCCCGCACTATCGGACACAAAGTCACGTCCCCCGAAGACACTAAAAACCAAATAATGAAACTTCTAAATTTATAATAATGAAATAATGCAATAATTATGCATACATTCCGTTATTTGTATTTAAATAAATAGAATTCCTTTTTTAATAAATATTTCCATGAAATTGTGACTGAATTATAAAATAAACATTACTCATTGTATAAATTTATCATTTTCAGTTAATCATCATGTCTGCTATTTATAAATTGGACCCAATCTGCGAATGTGATCTGCATTTGTATCGATATAAAAATGTAAAGAATATTAAACATCTATTAAAAGAAGCCAGGGATGGCAATTTAAACTGCGCTCTGCTCAATCCAGCTGCGATATATGATCCGTTTCAGATAGTAATCGCCGCAAACAAAGCGGCACTCGCCATTAAAAATAATTCAATGATCACGAGAAACATATACTCGGAGGTGATTTACAACTTATCACCGTCGAAAAACATAACGAAGAGTCTTTCGACGTTCGGAATCGACAGTACGATCGAAGTTCCAGAGAGCGGGATAGATGTTTTAGTTGTTATTATACAAAACCACAATTCGCAAACGGAACCGAGTAAAATATTGAAGATAATCGACGGGGAATGCTTTCCTTCTTCGGCAAATCTTGTCGAATTAAGAAATGTAGACCACATAAAAAAGATTTACAATATTAAGCATGGAAATATAATAAATAATATTGTCACCATTTGTGCAACCAAATAAATAATTATTAAGTAATTTTTGTTTTTATTTTTCATAAAAATCGAGTTGTAAATAAAATAAATTGTATTAAAAATAACATTTTATATACATGGAATCATATGTCATCGACATAAGTATTAATAAAAAATTCTCTGTACAACAAAAAGATTTATAAAATATATATCTTCATATAAAATTATGGCGTTCAAAATTATCTGCCTTCATATTTAGGTTTGCGTTTTTCACTGAACGCTTTCAATCCTTCTAATCTGTCCGAAGTGTGGACTACGCCTTTGTAACATTTTTGCTCCACTTCGTAACCTTCGTAACGAAAATTGAATTCCTTCGTCGACAGCTCGCTTTGCCATTTTTAATGCGACGGGACCGTTAGGTAACATCTCTTCGGCGATAGCCAGTGCTTTGTTATATGCGGCGTCGTTCGTATCATTTTGAATTACCGCATGATTAACAATGCCTGGAATTTAAAATAGATCATAAGAAAAACAATTTTATTAAAAAACAGTGTTTTTACAGTTAAACATACCCAAATCTTTTGCTTCTTTGCCGTTGAATACTCTGGCTGTGAAAATTAATTCTTTAGCAACGGATGGACTTATTATTCTAGGCAGTCTTTGAGTACCGCCGGCTCCGGGAATGATTGCCAGTCTCGTCTCGACTAATCCCATTTTTATATTCTCCGCGGCTACTCGTATGTCGCAAGCGAGAGCCATTTCTAATCCGCCGCCTAATGCCGTACCGTCCAAAGCGGCGATAACAGGAATGGGAAGATTTTCTATATCTCTCATCATTTGACGTAGACCAGTAACAAACTTTTCAACTTCTTCATTGCTCATTTCGGCTCTCTCCTTCAAATCAGCGCCTGATATGATATATTAGTTTATTCTACAGCATTATATAATATATATTTATATTTTAATTGCATAATATGTATTTAATATTAATTGTGTGAATATGGGCAATTTTAACCTGCACAAAATATGCCGGCGATATGGCTCCTCAAGATAAGAACCCTGGCCGTGGAGTCTTTGCTGATCTGATCGAGATGAGAAGTGAGGCAATTCACGAGAGAGCGGCTTAGCGCGTTCTTGACTTTGGGGCGCTGGAGGCCGAGAACGGCGATGCCGGCTTGAGGGCCAACTAGGCGTGCCGCACATACATCGGGAGCGGTCGAGCTGAGGCGCCGACCCCACGCCGTTGCAGCTACTCGCCATGCTCCTGTCACTGTCATCGCCATGTTTACTTTCCCGCCTTGGCAATAACTCACCTAATCACAACCATGTTCTGAGACAATATTCGATAAGAATCCAATCGAGGGGTACGCCCAATTCTCAACTTATGCGGATCCAAAATAACAAGGTTTTATTAAACGGACTTGTATTTTTTTACTTTAACGCGGTTTAATAAAAATAAAAAGGTACAATGGAACCTCATATAACGAGCAAAACAAAATATAAGATAATACTCGCTAACGGTTGATGAGGAGAGTGGAAGTCCCCGACAATGCGCCTCCTGCATTAGTCTGTGTTTAAAGTTCGTTGAACATCTGCCCATTCTCCAGGCTTACAAGATGACCTTGAAGAATTTAAAATCATCAAGATCCAGTTTTAGCCTTCTAACGCTACTCCGTTACTCCAGCCTAAGGACCAGCAGGTTAGTTATTATTCGAGCGTTGTTTTGGGTGACTAAAGAGACTAACCTCTTTCATAGAGTTTTAAAAATATCAATTGTACATCGTTGCTTGCCTCAAGATGATCGAAAATGTGTGGAAAGGAGTTACAAGAAAACCCTCACTTCTGTTTTGAAGAAGTTCGAAGGTTACGAAGTGGAGCAAAAATGTTACAAAGGCGTAGTCCACACTTCGGACAGATTAGAAGGAAATTTCAAATTACCACTCTAAAATACCGCTTTGTAACGTGGGGCTCTGCGGGAATTCGAAATAGATATAACGAAAGGACGCAACCGAGACCTAAAATCATGTAGGAACAAAGTATCTTTATTGAACGAAAACAATACAGCGGACGAATCAGCCTATGCCGACCCGAGGATTACAGCATTACTTCTTTAGAAGATTATTACATCGAAGAGGAGGATAAACACAATATAAATGATAGCAGCGCACTAACAAAGTGACAACACTTTCTTTCCGGGAAGGCAATCGCCTTCTTACATGATGACGTGCAAAACTGTGAAATCTCAGCTCCTGGGGGCATCTATATATAAGCGGAGGGTCTCGTGGAAACAATGCTTGCCTCTGTCTTGATCCACGGCCGTGTTGGTATAGGTCACTGCACCCGATAGATCTCAAATGATGGGACCTTGCTCTAGTTGTATGAAACAGTACCTAATTTTGCTGCGTAGTGTAGCAAACACTTTGAGAGCCAGGATCCTTCTAGAACTATATTCGGGTTAATGTCTCCATAAAAGCGAATAAGTCGTCACCCGTGATCTCATCGCATTAGCTCACTGCCGAATCGCTCTGCATATGTCATAGACCAAGCAAACTGATTTTCCAGCTTTCCTCGGACGTTACAACTCATTTTTTTTTCACGTTTCATTTGATGACTTCACCGTAACACAGTTCACAGAGCCGGACGAAACAATAAAACTTAGGGATATGTCAAAGGCAAAACAACCATAAAATCAAGCATAGAAGACATGTCGTAATAAAAAAACAAAAAATAATAATTTAGATATTTTAACTACACCAGTGAGTACAGTGTGTATGTATGCTGGCTGATGGCAGAGATAAGTACCCAATTATTATTAGATATTTTCTCGTCATAAACCTCTATCTTGCGGCCCCTGCAGGCATTAATATTATCACTATTAGTTATAATATGTACTCTCTGAACGTACCCTCCCCCCACCCTCCTCCATCCCGTTGATCCAACCGCCGGCGGCCACCTCGCCTCCCCCGTGACACAAAACCCTCTAAGAAGAACACCAATGACGAAAATTCGGATTTTCCCAACTGAGTAATACCGGGGGGGGGGGAGAGATCGAAGAAGAAGCGAAGATCAACCAGGAAACACGACAAACGCACGTCATACTGAACTACCACCTACAAAAACGAAGGTACATAGATTTAACGGCTGCATACTTTTTATTTTCAGAATTCTCATTTTGTCTCATCCCGAATTTACATCCAAATTTGGACTGTTGGAATTCCTGAAATCGCACTGTGGGCGGAGCTAGGACGCGCCGGGATGAAATTTGGAGATCTTCGTGCCATTATTTCGACAATGGCGTAGTTTGATTAGCGAATATCCGATTTTTAAAAATGTTTTTCAATATCTATGCCAATTTAGAAGTTTTACGTCGAACTGCATTCACAGTTTTTCGAAATTGTGACAATTTAAAAAAATTATTGTCACACGTCATGTCAACGATATTTCGATGAAAATTATTTCACTACGGGCGAGTAGATCCCGAATTTACATCCAAATTGGACTGTTGGAATTCCTGAAATCGCACTGTGGGCGGAGCTAGGACGCGCCGGGATGAAATTTGGAGATCTTCGTGCCATTATTTCGACAATGGCGTAGTTTGATTAGCGAATATCCGATTTTTAAAAATGTTTTTCAATATCTATGCCAATTTAGAAGTTTTACGTCGAACTGCATTCACAGTGTGAAAATTATTGTCACAATTCCTTTGGTTTGTTTTTCTATATCTATGCCAATTTAGAAGTTTTGCGTCTGTGATACTTATGAAAAAAGTGATACTTATGAATATATTTGATGCTGTATTAGTTATTTGGGAATAAATAGACAAAAAATAAATGGCAATAAAATACTTTTTTAAATAAAAAAATTATAATCAATTTATTTCTAATCATATAATAACATAATTCTTAATGTGTACAAAACATTCCGGAGCGGCAGTTTAGAGCTTGCTTAAGGCATAGGTGTAAATAATAATCTTGATATAAATGGAATACGCATTTAACCAATCAAATGCAGAGATCAACACGAGGACTCCGCATACAATCGCGTATCAATAATAAGATTTACATAAAAAATACGCTGAAAAATACTATTTAAAAAATAAAATAATAAAATTTTCAGCGTTTCATTGCGATTTACTTAAAAAAACAAGGGCGCAGAAAAAAACGTCCACGTGTTAAAATACGCATAAGAATACTCTCATTCGATACATTCAACATTTGATCACATTTTTACATATAAAAATAAACGCTATTTCTTAATCGTTAACAATATGAGAGAATAGTTACAAAATAAATAATTCACAGTTCAAAGATATACCAAATCAGACTGCTAAATAGTAATATTCAACAACGCAGTCAAACTCAAATATAATGCACAGACGATATAGCCGTTCTAATTTAAATAACAACATTATAAATGAGTTCAAATGTGGCTAATTCAATCGTACACTCCATCCTAATTTTATACTATTGCGGATATTAATTCGATTGAACCAAGATAACGAATATTTAATTATTGAAACGATTCATTAAATTTCATGTGAGATTCGTCTAGTTCGATAAAAACAAATCTTCTGTATAAAAATAGGACAGAATGCACTGTTGTTAAATAAAGGGTTAAATGCCATAAACATTTTAGAAGTAGTTAGTCATCACATATTATTAGATGGACCAAAAAGTAATCAAAAGTTCTTCAATGAGCTCATTCACTGTTAATTTGTGGCGAGACACGTCCCGCATACACGTAAGTTTTATTATTACGTTAATGCTATGGTTGTATATTTACTTTTTCTATCAAGGAGGGGGAAAATGTCAAGGCTGAAGAATCACACTTACGTCATCCTATGCTAATGATTACCACTTTTTCAGATCGTTGGAGTATACATTAAGAGATAAAAATATTAATAATGTTGGAGAAGTGTAAAAACACACATGGAAAAGTTTTTCAATGAAAAATCAAAGGACTCTTTTAAAAAGGGGATCGAACAACTGCCTTTAAGCTGGCAAAAAGTGTTAGAAAATGACGGTAATTATTTTGTTTATTAGTATTTATGATTTTTTTTTAATAAATAAAAGTTTTTCGTCAGTAAAAAGAAATTATGATTACTTTTCGGTCCCCTAATATTATGAAAAATACAAAAAAAAAAAGATTGCTTTCCGATTCAAGGAGAGTAAAGTAGAATTAAATATAAACGTATAATACGATTTTGTCATATGAAAAAAGCTGTTTGAACGACGACTTATAGATTCATCAAATTCTGCACATACAAACATATATCGTGGCACAATAATAACAACTACCGTTACAATACAGTAAATAAACGTTAGACCGTTAAAATTTCAAAAAATCATTATAAAATGCTTCAATCGGCCCCTCACTAACCTCAACGTGCACAAAGGCTAAACAAATACATTATCGTAAATAACTGCCTTTCAAAAATAAATCAAATAAAAATTATATACGACGACGACGCCATCACGATCGCGACTCGTGTCACATTTAGCATAGGTTACACAATGTAATATATACATAGTTGTTTTTGTAAATTCATTAAAATATTACAAATATAAAACGAATATTCTCAGTCCAATATTCCGACTGTTAAAAATTATGGCATTTCGTCTTTCACTTTAATTAATAACGGTACTCTTTCCATTGCAATAATCGAAAGTAATAATTATTCTATATAAATTAATTATATACAACATAAGTAAATATATAGTTACAAAATATTATATTTTAATATAAAAACAAATTTCAGTCATCAATTTAAACAATAAAAAAAAAATCGTCATTATTTACAATCAATGTGTCTGAGGAACTGGCGCTACGTACGCACGCACATACGTACACAATCACATCAAGATCTATATACACGCGCGTATATATTGTTGACACTACCTAGTATTGTCATAATGAAAGAACGAACGCGCTGTCGATGGCGCATCACGTTGAAGTCGTTCACAAATTTGAAGGCTGACAACTCGGAAAAGGCAGGGTTAGAGGTAGATAGTAATTCGAATATCATCTGCGCGTGTCCGTACTATAAACAGACACCGTAGAATCCCTAGCTCCGACGGCCAAAGCACATCTAAAAAAAAAAACATATTTATGACAAAAATAAATATATTAAAACATAATTACAACAATTTAATTACCTTTCGGGATGAAAGGATAAGCAGGACACTTGTCCGATACGGGGTCCCATAAATCCTTCGTGGAATTTAATCGTGTTCAAGTTAGTGCCGGCTTTATTATAAATACCGATGTGTTGATTCGAAAATCCGCTAAATTATAGTAAAAAAAAAATTAGTAAAATATTCTCGGAGAACGTAGTGTAATATAAATAATGTAAATTACCATGCGAATATATCTTCGTACAGATGAACCGCCATCGCAGTCATTCCCTGTCCGGTTGGTATGCAAGACAGGATGCTAAATTTACGCAGATCGTAAACCCTGATCTCGCCGGAATCGCTGGAAATAAATAAACGATTAATTGTGAATGAAAAAGAATTGGCATAAAACCTCAGTTAAAACCGATCCGTTGAGATGTTTTGGAGGTTCGGACAGGTCAGAGAAAGACCGAAAAATGTGGATAAAGACAATTCGGATGCCGAGTGCTCAAGAAATTAGTGACAATCTAGGATACTCAAGCTTAAGTGTGTATGAACAAATGAAAAAAATTGGCCACGTGTGGAGACAAGGAAAATGGACGTTGAAATGAGCGGAGACAATATGGGCATAAATGCAAGAAATGAACTCTAAAGAATAGGGATCGAAACATTCATTTTTACATAATCACGTTACTGGAGAAGAAAATGAGTACTTTATTTGAACCAATGACGAAAAAACAATGATTGTCTCGAGCCAGGTACGAAAGCTAACCCTAAGGCTGGCATTAACATCATAAAAGCTGTCTGTGTAAGACTGCAAGGGTATCCCCTTTGAATCCATTTTGAAACACTATCATAAGGCCAAAAAATAACGGCACAGATTTATTGCAACCAGCTAGATGAAATTTGAATTTTCATTGAAAGGCAAGTGTTCCTGCAATACGATAACTTGCATCCACATTTGTTGAAAATCAGGAAAAAATGAAATCGGTAGGATGTAAAACAGTTCGAGATCCTCCGTACTCTCCGGATCTTGCGCCGTCAGATTTTCAGGTCATTACAACAATTTTTGGATGAAAAAAATTTAAGAAATGCCATGATTTGAAAAGAGGACTTGTTTCAATTAAAAACCGACACAATCTAACGAAAGGGGAATCGAAAATTTAACAAAAAAAATAGAGAGATGTTTGAAATACCCTTTTGCATTTCGAATTGATCCTTTTGCATTTCAAATTGATCCTTTTGCAATTCAAATTGATCCTTTTGCATTTTAAATTATTAGTCATTTAAAGGGAAAAGGTTTAATTTGAAATGCAAAAGGGTGTATTTAAAGTATAAAACCTGTATTAATAATGATTAAATAAATATAATATGTTTGTACAATCTAAGATTGGATTTCCAATAAAATAGTGGTGCATAAACAATGTTCTGCAGAGATTAAAGAAGAAATTTACCCCTGAGAGATGAAAACATTTCTATCCAAAAAAACTAGTACACAAAGATTCCAGCAAGTATCACTAGCATACGGGGAGAATAAGCAGTTGTCACGCCGGAGTGACAATAGCTATTAAAGGAGTTAATGGAACAAAATACACTCTATTAAAAAAAGAGCAAGATCCGGAGAACAAGGCAGATGTAACAGTAAATCCCATTCAAAGTCTTCCCCTGAATGGAGTCTCGCATTGTCGCGGTGCAAGATGACATCGTACCTATTAACCAGTTCTAGACAAATTCGATAAAGTGTCGACTTTAATCTATCTAATTGTTGATGATAAACATCTGCATTAATCGCTTCATCCTTTGCCAGCAATTCAAAATGAACAATACTCTTAAAATCCCATTACTGCAATTAATAAATAAAGAAATAAATAAAACTGTTTACCATCCAGAAACAAGCGTATGACCGTCGGCTCCGAGATGAGCTTGCAGCAATGACACTTGGTGATCTCGAAACACGGATCCGATCCTCTGTACCGTCCGAGTGTCCCATATGCGTAAGGATCCATCGACGAAGCCGCATGCCGTTAATTTTCCATACCTGGATACGCAAGATGCAGCGCATTCCGCTTCTAAAATTTCAAACGAGCGAATAAATAGTTATGCCACCTAACCGAGATTAAATATGGCGAACTTACCTGTTTGAATGTCATGAAGTTTACGTTCAGTACAAGCGTCCCATAATCGGACGCAACGAGCCGCTCCGGCTACGATAAGTGTTTGCGACGACTGCTGCCATTCCATCAACAGTCCAGGACCTGCGTATATATTCAGTATTAAATGATATCACATCGAAACTGTGCAGCTCGTTTTACATAGTTTTCCAATACGTACCAGTGGCTTTTGATAGATGATGGGGAGGCAGCTGACTTTGCGGATCACCGAGAGCTTTCCACGCAGTCACTAATCGTGGATCACGATTGGTAGTTGCGTTACGAGCTAAATGCGCCGAGCCCGCTGCGGCCGCACGGTATAACACCACGGAACCGCAAGCTGCACCGCACAATAAAAGTCGACCAGCATCGTGAGCATTTACGTATTGCAGAGCCGTCAATCGGGACTCCTTCCACTGGCCGTTCCACAATTTAGCTCCTGTTCCCCAATCCCAGATTCTATAAATAATTAATATTATTAAAAAAACATGCGTATGATTTAAATTGAATTATTATTATTATAATAATCTATACCCGAATGATTCTTTGGATGCTACGGCTATATGCTGATCGTACGGATGAAATATTACAACGGTAGGAGGTAACGGACACCTCGCATTGAACACTTGTGACTCTAATCTACTGATAGGCGTTTTCGATTGTTCCTCTGAAAAATAAAAATTATATACGGTGAATAAAAGCGTGATAATGATTATCGAAAAATAAATAATAATTATTTTAACCTCTCGCTTCTTTTCGTAGAGCCCTATTTCTTCGATATCTCCATTGTTTCTCTTGATACATTCGGCTCTCCTCGTCCTATAAACAAATTTAATATAATTAAAAATTGAAATTAATTTTTATATATATTTTTTTAATAAAAATCATACAGATTTGGCTCCATCATCGACACCGCAACTGGCGAAATGACTGCTAGCCCACTGAACGAATTGAGTCGAGACAATCGGATGTCGAGTACCGTCGCTTTCGCTTATGGCCAACACTCTACCGCTGTTCGGTGCGTTACCCGGATCCTCAGATATCGTTCCGGGCAATGCGGCTTTACGACCATAATATCCTAAATTAAATTTAAAATCATGTAATTTTTTACGATGAATATCTAAAACACACAATACGAATATATATATATAAATTAACCTCCATGTGGAAGCGTTCGAGAGTTTTCTTGTACGTAAATTGCACGAGTATTAGGTGACGGGGGTAACGACGAACTGCCAGTGTTTGAAATACCCCCGCCGAACCTTCCATCCACCCACAACTCGCGAGTTTGGCTTAATTCCAGAACCTAAACATTTGTTTTAAATATATTACACTGTTCGAAACGGATAATACAATATCATAATCTCATAAAATAAACAATAACCTGATTTTTTATGTAATTGACAATTTTATTACACATTTCTGAAACGATCGGATGCGGATCTTTGCACATGTAACATAATATCGACCACAGTTTCATATACACGGAGCCGAATCCTGCAATAAAAAATCGATTAATACAACACCGTAGATATTTATGGATAGTTTATCACGTTCGTACCGATCGTGGGAAGTCCTTGTAGATTACAATTCGATCCCATGGAAGAAATGGAGCTGGAACTGGAGACTCGTTTCATACGCTCGGCCGGACTGGGGGGAGTGCTCGTGTCTAATACGTCGCGTCCCGTATCTATAGCACCTCCCGAATATATTCTACTCCGTTCTCTATAAATACATCGAATACAGCATTTATTATTAATCACATATAAATTTGAAGATCTGTGATCTAACTGAACTGTAAACGTTCTAAATATGGTTGCTACTAATCGATGAACAGAAAGAGATCTCTGCAAAGAAATAGACATTGAATTTTGGTGCCGAACTTTCTCCAACGGTCATAGAACAACAAATAATCATCCGTTCATCTTTACTGTCCAGATATGAGACCGATTCGTCGACAGATTGTTACTGAGGAAGAGTAGTGGGTCCTCTGCATCGATTCAAGCAGAAAACAATAATGGCTTTCGTCATATCAGGTGTCTACCCCTGGACCATCGTTGACTTAAAAAGGTTATCTTTTGTAATTGGTGGAATGTTTTGTGAATAAATCATTATGAATTACTAAAACCTGATCAGACTGTTACACCAGAGGCGTACTGTGCCCAATTAGATAGATTAAAGGATAAAATGTGTTAAAAACGATCAGTTTGAATAAACAATCAAAGATGAATTCTCTAGAATGATAATGGAAGGCCACGCACAAAAAGAATTACGTGGGAAAAATAAGAAAGCTAAATTTAGAAGTTCTAAAACATCCATCATATGCATCTGGCATTCCACCTTCGGATTATTGCATTTTTAAATCGACGGAATATTCGCTTAAAATTAAATAATTATTAAAATTAGAATTCCTTAA
The DNA here is from genome assembly GCA_022495035.1 of Philopotamus ludificatus. NCBI lineage: Eukaryota > Metazoa > Arthropoda > Insecta > Trichoptera > Philopotamidae > Philopotamus > Philopotamus ludificatus. The sequence continues at coordinate 9,926 of JAGXCT010037196.1, read as the reverse complement.
GGGGAGAAGGGAGAGGGAACGTAGTTTCTCACAACTCTCCCAAAGTCGATGCAAAGTGAGCAATTACCCTGTAGAAAATTACATTGCTGACCGGGTCCATATGATCCCTCCACCGAGAGAACCTGTAGGGGAAATGCTGCATCGGACAGCATGGAGTAGGTTGTGACGCTCAAACTCCAGGTAAGGAGAGGACCACAGAACGTGACTATAATCCGACAGACACATTAGCAGTGCGGAGATGCTACAAGGTTAAACTCCGTTTTAAATTACCGTGGCCTGTCAGGAATTGACCCAAAAGTCTGGGAAGAACCAGCTAAATTTATCCTGGCACTGATATCAGGAAATAGAGTTAAGTTTCAATTTTTTTTAGCTAGATTTGACGGCCCAGATATACTGTGGAAGATGTGCGATAAGCACATCTTATTTCATATGCCACGAGTTATATAGATGTTTATTTAACAGTTTTTTCTACAATTCATAAAAAAACTGTTTGCTTATTTGACATTGCAAAAATATGCTATCTATTAGATGTTCAATCATCGGCATTTTTTATGCAAATATAAGCAAAATTTTTTGAATTAAATTTCACTCAGTTGAGATAGAATGTATCCGATATGATATTTTTGATACCATAGTTTCATATTTCATAATACTCAGAATCCTATCCAGAGACGTCCGATATAAGATGTGACTGTAATGTGTTGCTATATACAACGTATAATACCTGCTGCCTCCTCTGTGGTGTGATATGGGTGTAGATTTTCCTTCTTGAAGAGAAACGGCAATAAAATACGATTCAAACGTCAAGACCAACCATTGCAAAGCTAAAAAAATTAAATAAATTTATTTCAAGTTTTAATAAATGTCAAATATACAAGGTTCAATAAAAAAAATAATCAAAATTGAAGGGTTTCTCTATTCAAGTCCAATTGTCACTATTTTTTTGCTATCATGTTGGTACACCTGTCCCTGGCATTGGAAGCCATGTTTGTTTTATTGTAGAATCATAAAGATTTCTATGAAAAATGCCCTAGGCTAATTAAGGACAAGGCCCACTGTAAATTCTTCCTTTTCCCAAGGACAATTAAACGATATAAGGTTGACATATTCCCAACATATTACTTCGAACGGGTCAAAATTAATATTATTTATAAAGATTATTTGAGAAAAACGAAAATTCCTCATATTTTTTAATCAAACCTTACATGTACGAGATAAATTACCTGCTAGTAATTCAGACCGCACAATCGGACTCATATCCTGATGGGATATACGAGCCAAACTTATTGCTACTTGTTGATCGAGAGTGTTGGCGTGCTCGGTGCGTTCTCGTCCAAACGATATGTACGTCCCCAAAGCATAAACAGCTGCCGCTCTAACCTAAATATACATCATTTATTAATACAAACTATTAACATTGATAAAATATGCATAAAATCATATTTACTTCAGGCACGGGATCTTCTAACAATAAATATAATTTCTCATGAGCATTATCTCTGACGCCGGACCAACGAGCTTGATCGTATCCGCACCACAATCTACCTAAGCATATCGCTAGCCATTGTCTCAATAACGGATTAGGTTCGTTAAGCTGTTCTAAGCATATCGATACAAGCGATCCCTGAAATTAATTTAATTTATTAATATTCATATAATATTCAACGTAGAATATATTTGCAATGACATACTTGTAAAGCGATCTCTTGACCCGGTAAATAATTGTCTACAATTCCTGCAAGCACAAAAGCAGCCATGGTGCGACGTGAGCTCTAAATAAACAATACACATATATTAACGATTGTTTACGAGAAATTATCGCGATAATTTGAATCCAAATCGATACTCACTTCTATCCTAGTGTCTTGAAGTACCGATATAAAATATTTATGACCTTTGGCATTGACTAAATCGGCTTGACATGTCTGCAACATCACAATAAATTAGACGCATATTTTTTTACATTTACGTTTATATTTATTATATATTTACCCCATCGACAGCCATTATTTTAGCCCATATAAAAACTAGAAGCGGTCGTAATTCTTCCGCTGACGTCTGTAGCAACTTTACCATATACGGAAAGATTCCTACGCTCAATATTAAATGCACAGCCCATGGGCCAAGAGCAAGGAATCTACCCAAAATTTCTAAAGCGCGTACTCGATGCAAAGTACTTAACAGCACTTGTAATACCATCGGCAGCTGATCTGGAGGCGGACGATTGGCCGAACCTAAAATATAAATAATACATTCATATTTACGTATATCTTAACTGCAGTAATCCATTTTAATAAAACAAATTCCGCACCTAAATCCAACCACACTTGAAAAGCTGTCAGTTGTTCTTCAAAAAATACCGAATGTCGGTACTCAAAATTCTTGTTAACCATATCAGGCAACTGAGCGAGAGCCAGATCCAGGGTTAGCTCCCACGCTTGCCACATTGGATGTCTAGCCATCGACGGCATAGCCGGGGAAGACACGGGAGTACAATTGTAACATCTGAAAAAAGATCAAACAAACACAATAAATATTTATTTTTTATTAAAAAAATCACGCAAATGGTTTTTTCTTGTACGTCTTCATTCATTCATTCGTCATAAGCGCAACCTATGTAGAGCCAAACACCCTTCTCCATTTTATCCGGTCTGCCGCCACGTCGCTCCATCTTCTGGTAGGTTTCAATGATGCGGTATCCCTCTGTACACAGTCCAACCACCTGAGCCTTGGTTTTCCTTTCCTCTGGGGACAGGAAGGCTTGTTAACCATAAGTCTTTTCAGTGGCTGACTGCCCCATATCCTTCACACATGACCGGCCCACGGGAGTTTGGCCACTCCGACGATAGCTGTGACCAGTATATCCTTGTATAGTCGGTATAGCTCCTCGTTGCTTCGGATACGTTATTCCCCGTCGTCGAATAGGATTCCAAACATTCGTCTCAGAATACTCCCCTCCACAATATCCAGTTGTCACTTATCTTTTTGTCAAAGCCCAACATTCAGATCTGTATATTAGGATGGGCCTGATGAGAGCCATGTAGAGCTTGACTTCTTTGAGAGGAATCTCAACCGTAGATACTTTTGAAGTCCAAAGTAGTACCAATTTTTCAGCATGGTTCTTCTTCACTACTTCCAAACTAGTTTCATTGTTATTTGTAATAAATGAGCCATAATTCATCCTTGATCCTCAGTGCCATGCCAATTGCGGATCTCATTATTCGCTGGCATGCATCCTTGTGAGACGTCCGAGATCTGTCACAATGTTTATGTTGTCTGCATAGGCAAGAAGCTGCACCAATCTATTAAGAATGGTCTCAGATGTTTCCACGCTGGAGTCTCTTATTACACCTTCGAGGTGTTATGTTAAACACCAAACATGCTAGAGCGTCACTTTGAGTCAAACCGTGGTGTCTCAAATTTTTCAGACAACTCAGATAGAACACGCACTTGCATCTGACTTCCGACATTCACACCATATTTATCAACTTTTGAGCAAAGTTGAGACTCCTCATCTCCTTGTACAGCTTCGGCCTGTAAACTGTGTCATTTGTGGATTTGAAATCTATGAACAGGTGGTGTGTCAATGTTGAATTCTTATCTATTTAGATTCTTGTGGAAAAAAATCTCGCTTAATTAAAAAGTTTCGGCTCAATATCTTGATTAATAAAAGAGTTAAGATTTTTTTTTGTAAAAAACGACGTTTCACCAAATTTCAGCGAATGGCTCACAGCAAACAGCCCCGCCCATTCACCCCGTAGGCAATGCGTTTAAAATGCTTGAAAGCACAGATTATTCCCAAATCCAATGGCTGCAGTTCAATAGTACAGTTTCAAGGGAAAAAAGCTTATGATTACCTCAAAATCCTATCGGCCAGGAGAAAATTACGACAGAGACTAGCCGTAAGTAAATCGGCTCTGAACAGCTGCTGAAATAATTCCGTAGGCAATGAATTCCATGCGATTGAATCAGTTATGGCGGTGAATATCCAATTTAATTCACCGATCATGGTCCGACGATCAGTTAATATTCCTGGAATTCTATAATAAAAAAAATTAAGTTAAATAATACGTGTTTTAAAAAATCGGCAGAGAAAATTAAATATATACATACTTATCAATTAACGCCATGATGTCCGGGGGTGAAATATTCATACTGTGGTTTTGCATAACGAACCACTTCAGAGCCATTTTTATAGGCGTTGTTAGGCACGATGTAAAAAGATCGGCTGGCAATTCCGGATTCATAGGCAGTGTCTGATTGGCAGCACATGCGGCTAGTTGGATACAACTCTTGTAACAAGGTTGTAATTGAGTAAACACGGAAGACCCTCCGTCCGAACCTGTTCCTATCGATTGTTTCGATCTCTAAAATATATAATAATACACATTAATCACTTGTACCGGTTTGCTATTGATTAATAAGTCACGGAGCGGTTACAAACTTCGTAATCTTTTTCGTGCTGCTCTGCGAACAATTTAAATTGCTCCACAATTACTCCGGCGTTCGAACAATCGTAAACATAGAGAGAAGGTGATCCCATCCACGTTTGTAAATCGTAAACGGAAAGGGGAATGTATTGCGTGAAAGCCTAAAACGATATTATCAAATGAATATCAGTCATTGAGATTAAATCGGGAGATAAATGCAACGTCGAAGCAATATTTACCTTATTAAAAACCCATATTTCACCCTGAGTCGTAGGTTTCGGTACACCATGACCATTATAATGGAATAGAACTTTTTCGTCCTTTGCATTCCTTCTTAGAGTACAACATAATTTTTTCACCTGTAAACGATATAGACTTATCAGAAATCCGTTAATAAATAAACATATATTTAAAAATAAAAACTAACCTCATCGTTAGTGGGGTCTAATGACTGCCTATAGCGTGCCCTAGGCTGCCATCGTTCATATTGAGCTTGAAGGGTATTTCCGATCAACTCCAATGATTTAGGAGGAGATTGTACTAACGGATCTGCAAAACATAAAAAAATAATTACAGTATATTATCGATTTACGTTACAATACCCACCGTCAAACTAATCCTAACTCTTATCTTAATTCATACAATCTTAGATAGTCTCGTTTCTTTGCAAAAAATAATTCATATATAGAATATATATAAAATACCTATCCAACACTCTTGTCTGGCACATGGTTGCGTCTTGACTACATCAGGTGGATCCACGCCAATGTTGAGGCACAGCACCAAAGCTACGCAGTGCGTCTTGTACTGTAATAAAAATTAAAAAGGTTATTGCATCATTGCGTATAATATTTTTCCAGATATTTTCATATTTTTAATATATTAATTTTATATGCATTATCAAACGATTTAAATACAATTAAAAACTTGAGACGACAAAGTTATCTTGATACAATCTGCCCCTCACAACAGTGATTGAATAATTAAAGTGATTTAAAGTATTGCCTTTTTTTATCACTGTTATTAATAACATTGATTGCACAATATTGTTTATGCAGGTTTCGGTTGAATCGTATGTATTAATATGTATACTATGTTGGTTATAAACATAAATAAGTTATGCGACAGCATACTGAACTGCAATATAGTAAGCAATGAAAATAAATCACAGCCATTTAACCTTCACAGCTGAGCTATCCGTAAAAAATGTATTTTTTTATATATGTCATAATCTAGTGTCAACTCGGAAATAAAAATGCATCGACAGGGGGGGATGAAATAAGTGATAAACGGCGCAACGTCGAGGCGGAGGTTAGCGCACCTTCTCCTTGATGCGCCAGGCGTGGGGCTCGGCAGGCGGCGGCTGCGCGGGCCCGCGATGGCGCGGCGCCTCAAAGCTGAGCGGCAGGTGCCGGTCAGACTCGGCCGCCGCCTCCGCCTCCGCCATGCCGCAGCTGTCACTGTCGCCGTCTCGTGTCGGAAACTTCTTAAATCGAATTTTGGCCTTAACACGACGGTTACCGCTCCGCTAGTGACATGTGAGAATTCCAGTGATTCTCTTTAGACTTCATTCGGTTACCGCAGCAATTTATAAAACTCATAATTTTTTGTTTTTTTTTGTACATCTATTAAGTCAAGACGATAATGAATGTTTAATAAACATTAAGTATTACATTATTAAATATTAAAGTTTCATGGTATAGTTATTCAAATATTTTATAAAAATAAAAGAAATATTTTCAAACATGTTATATAAGTTATGCAATACGTAAATGTTCCAAAAAAATAAAATGTTTTTAGCATTGTATAAAGTATAAATCAAATTTTAACTAGCATTCATATAACGCTGTGAGTTTGCGAGCACTTTGGAAACATTCCGGGGATACTTTGCCATAATAAATATATATTTTAATTAAATAAACCACGGTATTGTTATACACACCTACTATGAGCTAATCAACGTATATTTTTATCTAATTTTATTTTATTTATTTTTAAATATTTAAATAAATACATGTTTTAAAATCTAATACCAGAAATGAAAAAAAATAGTGAAACTCTATTATAAATCTATGGAGTAAATGAACAAAAATATTTGTTAATAATATGCTGGAGCAAAGTTCCCCCTTGTGGCGTGCTGCGTATTTGCGCCCTAAGATAGCACGTTCGAAAATACGAGTAACTGTATATGGGTTACTTTGCTCCAAATTTATAACTATACCATTTTTTTAACAAAAATTGTTAAATAAATGTTATCGTTTTATCCGATTAAAATTTTATTATTTATAAAATATTTGTAGAGCTGCATATGGCAACATTTTATAACGCCATTCGATTTGTTTTTGATCTGTCACTAACGATACTAACTGCCATATATCTATCTAGCGACGTTGCATTAATTTGTTATAATGACAGAAGGTAAGATTAGGCCAGTCCACAGTAATTGAAGACGCGATTATGCTTGTTTGAGATTTTTTGCAAGGCTTTAAAATTTTTTAGGTTAAGAGCGTCGGTTTATTATTGAAATTGATACTTCACTAAAGATGTTTTATAACTTTAATATTTATAGTTATTTGCTCTTTATTTGTTTATTTAATATTATTTTGAGTGTCATGTCTGACTACATATTAATTTTATATTATTTATATTTTAGAGGATGTTATTAGACGCAGATTGCTGATTGACGGTGATGGAACAGGCGATGATAGACGATTGAACGTACTTTTAAAAACTTTAATTAAATGGTGCAATACCACAGAAGAAACACCGGAAGAAAGGTATATCACTTAACTAATCCACTTGATACACCCAATTTGCCTCCATCCAAACAATTTAATGACCACTTGACTTGAGATAAAACCTTTAAACATGACAAAGGAGGAAATATATTTACTTATTGATACTGATGAATTACCTTGTTTGTTGAGTGTTAGTTTGACAGTGTTATCTCACAAATATAAGTATGCCAAGATAAAACTTGGCATAAATTATATAAACACTTGGCAGAGAACGTATGTCATAAGCAGTCGTCTGCTAGATGAGTTTCAATTCAATAATTTCCAATAAAATCATTTAAAAATGTCAGATATAAACGCTCCATGGCTCTGTGATGAAATTATTACAAAAATTTTATTATCCGATGCTGACACCGCTAAAAAATCAGTGAAAATTCAAAGTGTTACTTGTGAAATTGCTACAAATAAAGGCGACAACTACTCCAGTGAAATGTTCAGACTTATAATACGATATATAATTGATGATAACGATACAGACGAACACCAAAAATCATATATTGTAAAATGTATACATTCAAAAGAGAGTGAAATCGGTAAAATTATCTCATCATCTGGCGTTTTTGAAAAAGAAGTACGTATGTATAATGATATGCTGGTAAAAATTGAAGATACTGTGAGATCGATCGATGATTCGTTGGAAATAGGACCTAAATTGATATATTGGACTGATGAACCGTTTGAATTATTAATACTGGAAGATTTAAAATTGGAGGGATACACAATGGCCGATCGACTTCTCGGTTTGGATAGGAAACATTGCGAAATGGTGTTCGTAAAATTAGCCAAAATGCATGCAGCGTCTATGTATTTGAATAAACGTAATCCAGAATTCCGCAAACACCATAATAAATCCTTCTTCCATACCGAAATGATAGAGAGCCTGAAGGAGTATTTTCGCAATGGAGTAATTCAGGCAGTCGATGCTATGAAAAAATTCCCAAATTGTCAGAAATATGTTAATTATTTTGAGAGGTACATTGGCAAAGTTATTGACGATGGAATAGAAATATTTAAACAAGTACCCGATGACTGCTTTGAATATAATGTCTTGGTGCATGGTGATTTGTGGATAAATAATATTATGTTCAAATACAATAATGATGGCGAGCCGATCGATGTTAAATTCGTTGATTATCAAATATCGAAATTTGGCTGTCCCGGTCTGGATATTAACTCATTTTTCATCACAAGCATCAATGAAGAAACCAGGGCAAAGTATAGAGATGAAATTTTATCAAAATATCATTCGGTACTTACTTCGACTCTTATTAAATTAAACTACGACGGATTAATACCAACGATGGATGATTTAAAAAGCGAATTGTTCAAATCAAAAGGTTTAGCATTTATATCAGCATGCATTGCTCTGCCGATTATTAAATTAGATAAGCAAACGAGTTCAAATATTTCACCGGATGATATAATCGGTGCTATTGGCAACGAGTCGAGGAATATCATGTATTCAAGCGTAAATTTTGAAAAATCGTTGGAGGTTGCTCTAAAACACTTGGAAGAAATTGGATTTATAGATACGAATATGGAATAAAAATTAATTAAACTATGTATTATAAATATTATATATTGGTTCTTTATCTTTTATCGTTGTTATCAAATATAAACATATATAAATAAACGTTGTCTTTTATTTTCAAGGAAAGCAATGCACGATAGATTGCAAGCGCAATTAGCACAATGTGAATTCGCAGTCACAAAATCAGAGTTGACCTCGCAAATGATGTCTTCCGAGCTGGAGAATTACGATCAATTATCTCACGTGATCGAAAAGGGTATTAACGGTGCCAAAGTTCATATCGAGTCGAGTAAAGCCGAATTGAAACATGCTAAAACCATACGGAAGAACAGGATGGAGTACGACGTATTAGCCAAGGTCATAAACGAACAGCCAGATAGAAAGCAGACGGAAGAAAAATTAGCTAAACTATCGAAGGAACTGAGCAATTTGGAAAATTCAAAGGAGCAGCTCGATAAAAAATTGGAATTGCGCAGAAAACAGTTTCACGTGCTCATCACGTCGATTCGGCAATTGCAGGCGCTTTTGGAGGAGAATGATTGCGACGATTTAGACGTGTCGTTGGACGACGTAGAGATGGACGAAATTATGAAATGATGCAACTATTGTGATTTAGCGTAAATTATTACATTTTAATATACATTTACATGTTTAACATACATTTTTATAATGATAAAATAATAACTGCGTCGATAATTAATTTGATATTGAATTAATCGTTGATATATTCATTATAATAAACCATTGAAAGTACATTATTTTTTATTATTTGATAATATTACCTTTTCTTATCCTATCCGTGCCGATGTTTTTGATATTTTTCGAATAACTCTTTTAATATAAATCCTACTTGTCACAATCTTTTTGTATTTATCTAAAAAAGTCTGAAGAATATATATTAGAAATAATCAATGGCCTTTATTATCCGCAATTGCGAAAAAAAAATAAAAACAACAATATTCGCTTCTGTTGTCACGGCCGCAATGTTTTTTCTCGCTTGCATCCGGTACGATGTGCCAAGTGCGAGTGACACGTGCAGCAAGAACTCGGCAGTCGGTAATCAGCAGCAGGACTTTGCTGGATGTGTGCGTCATTTACGTGTCATAATGATTAGTAGAAAAATCCAAAATATTGACCAAATTATGAAGCATATCATAAATAACTATTTTT